>JASPKP010000243.1:0-58459 GCA_030674155.1 Stramonita haemastoma
ACCACAAAATTCTTCGAAATAATCAGAAAATTATACACAGAGAAAGAGAGAGGACTCTTGGCACACAGTTTCTTCCCTTTTTTTCTTGGGATTACTTTTCTTAAGTAATTTTCTTCTAGGTGTCTGTGTCTCATCTGCCTCTCTTTGTCTGTCTATCTGTCTGTCTGTCTGTCTTCCTCTCTCTCTCTCACTGTCTCTCTCAATCATTAGCAGTATTTGTGGAATCATTTAACAAAGTCACACCAGGGGGCAAAACAAATACCACTGACAGGCCTGCATGTTCTACAGGTCATGCAGCCAAGCAGACAGACACATGCAAATAGGGATTTGGCCAGGCCACAGCACCAAAGCAAACAATGGCAATTCCCCAGAAGAAGGATGTTACATGCAATAATGATCAACCACAGACAACAGAGTCAGAAAACCATGCAGAGCATGTTGTACAAAGTGTAGATAAGTTACGAATAAAATTTCTTAATTATAACGTTAATGGATTATTACAGAAATTGGATAATGATCATTTTATTAATTATTCACTCTCTTATGATTTTCTTTGTCTTACGGAAACTTTTACAAGAGATGACTTTGATTCACCTTTGTTTACAGATTACATCTCATTTACAGCAAAAGCGAAGAAGCTTTCTCGGCAGGGAAGATATTCTGGAGGGGTTATAGTATTGGTTAGAAAGTCATTTGAAGAGTATGTACAGTTAATTCCATTGAATATTGAAAACATGGTGGTTTTGAAATTAGATAAAGATTTATTATGTACAGATAAAGATATTATGTTCATTAGTTCTTATGTACCTCCCAGTGATTCTCCTTACTGGAAATTGCAGGAGGATGCTTGTGGAATTGAATTGATAGAACAATGTATAATGGATCTGAATGAAATGTATGATGATTTTCATATTTTGTTGAATGGTGACATGAATGCAAGAACTGCTTCTGAAAACATGTATTTCTCTGGGGATGCTACTGATTTTGATGAAATACCTTTAAAAAATCACCACTTTTTAAGAAAATCGCAAGATAGTCAAACCAACAACTTTGGTGCTCAGTTGATTGACTTGTGCAATCTTTGTGAATACGTTATTTTGAATGGTCTGAATGAACATAAATTTGATGATAGCTGTACTTTTATTGCCTCTTCTGGAGCAAGTACAGTGGATTACTTTATAGTTTCTTGTGATTTGTTGTTATCCATGAGTTGTATATCACTTGTTGTTGAAAACTTAACAGATTCGGATCACTTACCTGTTGTCTTACAAGTAGAAAGCAAGTTTAGTCATTTTGGTGTGGGGAAAACAAATCAAAATACAAGTATGGCACATGAAAAATTTATTTGGAAAGAAGAAAAAGAAAGTGAATTTATTGAAATGCTACAAAGCTGTGAAATTCAAAGTAGAATGATAGAAGCAAATCAAAAGCTAGATACAGATGTTGATAATGCCTTGGATGTGTTTGTAGAATGTCTGAACGACTCGAGCCAGTGTATGTTTAAAGTGATTTTTGCTAAGAAAAAGAGACAGTCAGTATGGTTTGATGAGGAATGTTGGAACTTAAAAAAAGAAAGTCGGAAAAAACTAAGCCTGTTTAGAAAATCTCGTAACGAAGAAGATAGAAAAGTATATATAGAAGCAAGGAAAAAATATAGAACTTTATTAAAGACAAAGAAACAAGCATTCAGAAAACTACAAACAGAGAACCTAGTTAAAGAAATGAATGATTCACCACAGTTCTGGAAACATTTGAGAAACATGGGATGTGGTGGTAAACCAAAAATTGATAATAAAATAAGCCTAGATGACTGGTTCAATCACTTTAAATCCTTGTATCAAAACAGTAATCAAACCCAAACAGAGGAAAATAGTATTGAAAATGAGCTTTCAGAAGAACTTGATCATGACCTAAATCAAACTATTCGTGAAGAAGAAGTTATGCATGCCATTTCTAAGCTTAAGAGAGGAAAAGCATCTGGCATAGATGATATTTCTGCTGAAATGTTGAAAGCTGGTGGAAGTATTGTTCTTAAATTTTTGACAAAACTATTTAATAATATATTCAACCAAGGAATTTACCCTCAACAGTGGTCTAAAGCTATAATAATCCCAATCTTTAAAAAAGGAGACCCTGATAATGTTGACAATTATAGAGGCGTATCTTTATTAAGCATAATTTCTAAGTGCTATACTACAATCTTAAATGCTAGACTATATACCTGGTTAGAAACTAACGATTTAATTTCAGACAAACAAGCAGGATTTCGGAAAAAGCATTCTACAGTGGATCATATTTTTACTTTATATGCCTCAGTTCAGAAATGTTTAAGTAAAAAAGGTAGGAAGTTGTATATAGCCTTTGTAGAGTTTAGAAAGGCTTTTGACTCAGTGCAACATAAACTTCTAGAGTGCTTACATAGTCAGGGTGTTAAAGGAAAATTTTTTGCTTCTCTCACAGCAATGTACAACTCACTGCTATCATGTGTTCGTTCAAAATCCCAGCTTACTGAGTTGTTTGAATGTCCAACCGGAGTTAGACAGGGCTGTGTGTTGAGCCCAACTCTATTTTCAATGTTTATTAATCAATTAGCTAATGATGTTGAGGAAAAGGGCAAACATGGTGTTCAGATATTGCCTAATATTGCAGAACTGCTCATTCTGTTGTTTGCAGATGATGTGGCTTTGCTGTCAACCACCCCAAGAGGCCTTCAAACTCAGTTAGATATCTTACATATGTGTTGTGATAAAATGAAATTATGTGTAAACAATGATAAGACAAAAATCATGGTATTTAGAAAAGGAGGGTTTCTGGGTCAACAGGAGAAATGGTTTTATAATGGTAAGCGGTTAGAAGTAGTGAACAGTTATTCTTATTTAGGGTTTAATTTCACCACTAAGGTTAGTGTTAAAAGGGGTACAAATCATCTAGCAATTAAAGGAAAGAAAGCTGTCATGCAAATACACAGGGTTTTTCACAGGTACAAAGAAATGACTGCAAGGGTATTCTTTAAAATTTTTGACATAAAAATTCAACCAATTTTGTTATATGCATCTGAGGTATGGGGCATTAATAGACTCGCCCACATTGAAAAAGTGCACTTAATGGCCTGTAAAAGATTCTTAGGTGTTCCAGTGAGGACACCAAACAAGATGGTTTATGGAGAATTAGCAAGATTCCCGTTGTACATTAATTCGTATATTGCTTGTGTAAGATACTGGCTAAAATTAGTTCGAATGGACAATGAAAGATTACCCTATAGAGCATACATTATGTTATTTGACTTGGACAGATGTGGTAAAAGTTGTTGGGTTTCAAATGTGAAAGAGATTCTGTGTGAGACTGGTTATGGAATTGTTTGGTTACAGCAAGGAGTAGGAGATGCTAAAATATTTTTGAGAGCCTTTAAACAAAGACTTCTTGATTGGTTTATTCAAGAGTGGAAGGGAACTATACAAGAGCGAGAAAGGTATCAGATATATAATTCATATAAAACAATTTTTGAAACAGAAAAATATGTTAATGACATGGATATTTATTGTTTCCGTGTTGCTGTTACCCAGTTAAGATTTGGTGTACTTCCAATTAATAATAACATTCATAGATATAGTGAATCTGCTCAAGATAGAAAATATGCCTTTTGTGATAATCAAGTTGAAAATGAATACCATTTTTTGTTTGACTGCAGCCTTTACAAAGACCTTAGAGTTAAATTTCTTAAAGAATCATCACAGGCATCTTTTTATGTTTTGCTTAAATCATCAAATGTAAATCACAGGCATAATGTATCCAGATATGTTTTTCATGCAGTCAATAGAAGAAAAATGATACTTGGCTTATAAATAATAGGCAGCTTGAACATGTCTTTTGGTGTTTGGTATTCAAAGGAAGTGAAAATGCACACACCTTAGCTATATTTTTCCTGTGTTCTTTTTTTGGAAGGGAAGCAATTTGATGTACATGATAAAATTTCCCCCTAGACTTATCTCCCTTCCCCATAACTTTTATTCTCTATAAATGCATCATTAGCCTTATGAAGATTTTGTAGTACAGCTTTATTTGGGGAACTGAACATTGTTGGCATATGAGTACTGTGAAGATGATATTGTGTGATTGTTTTGTATAAGGATGCTTCTAAAGGTGTGTGGGTTTTGTTGTTGTTGTTGTTGGTTGTTGTTGTTGTTTTTTTTTTTTTTTAAAGTGAAAATGCACACACCTTAGCTATATTTTTCCTGTGTTCTTTTTTTGCAAGGGAAGCAAGTTGGTGTGCTTGATAAAATTTCTCCCTAGACTTATCTCCCCTCACAATAACTTTTATTCTCTATAAATGCATCATTACCCTTATGAAGATTTTGTAGTACAGCTTTATTTGGGGAGTTGAACATTGTTGGCATACCAGTACTGTGAAAATGATATTGTGTGATTGTTTTGTATAAGGATGCTGCTAAAGGTGTAGATTATTTTTTTCTGGTTTGTGTGAGTGTGGGCTTGACAGGGTTGTTTTGAGGAAAAGTAGATGTTCAACACGAGTTGCAGACTCAAACCCTCTTGGTTCATGTTGATTTTGAGTCATTGTCAATGCAGTGAGTGGCATGAGCATTACCATGGACAGAGTGACACTGGGAGTGATGGAGATGTTTATTTAGATTATTTTTTCTGGTTTGTGTGAGTGTGGGCTTGACAGGGTTGTTTTGAGGAGAAGAAGATGTTCAACACGAGTTGCAGACTCAAATCCTCTTGGTTCATGTTGATTTTGAGTCATTGTCAATGCAGTGAGTGGCATGAGCATTACCATGGACAGAGTGACACTGGGAGTGTTCGAGATGTTTATTTACATATGAGTGTAAATTCGTGATTGACTATGATATTTTTTAAATGTTTCACATGTGTATGTAATATTTCATTTCTTTCACCTTACCCCCCCCCCCCCCTTTCATTTAGTGTATGGTGGCCCAAGGCTGTTGTACTAGTAAACTATTTCAGTGTTTCAGTGCTTCCATTTTTCAGTACTAAAGTATATGGGAAATGTTTCCAATTTTTCATCTTTTATTGATATGTAACCCCCCTCACAAAAACGTATTTTTGTGTTTGGCGTTACTAAGCGTTAGGTGCAGTAACTCCCTTGTAGAGTTGAGTGATCGCCCCTTAAAAAAAGAGTGCCTATCGGGATACCTCTGTTTTTTAAATCTCACTTCCTGCCTGGGCTAGTGAGGGAGAGACGCATGACAGAGACTCGCTCCTGAGTCTAGATGTTCCCCATTAAGGTGATTTTATTTTCTTAACTTCGTTTTTGATCAAACTATCTGTTTAAGCAAATTTCAGTTTAATTCAGAATAGTTTTGGAAGGTTCATGAAATCTATATGTTTGATTTAATTTCACAGGCTTTCAACCTATGAATTAACAGTGAACGTAACTTCGTACGTACGTGATCGCTTGGAACAAAGGAAGCGTGGGTTAAATTTTGGCGCGATCATGGTCTTTGTTGCAAGTTTAATGTTTGGTAGGATATTGTTCAGCTATTAAAATGCTGGAAATATTCTAGTATGACTTTACACTACAGATGTATGGGTGTGAAGGACTACTTAATTTTTGTAATGATTTTATCACTACGAATTCTGACGTATTTGTGATATATCATTTAGAAAACTCAAACAGTTGAAATATTAGTGGGGGCATTAATTTAAATTGAGAGGCTTTTAGCCTGTGAATTAACAGTGAGACCTAGTGGTTGTTTTGAACAAAGTATGTAAATGTTGACACAGTTATGGTTTTTGTTGTATGTTTAATTTGTGGTAGAATATTGTTCAGCTATTATTAAAATGCTGGAAATATTCTAGTGTGGCTTTACACTACAAATATATGGGTGTGAAGGCCTATTTTTATCATTAAGAATGGTGATTTATTTATAATAAATCATGTAGCAATTTTAAAACAGGTGTAATGGCATTGGAATGTCATTGTGGACATTTATTTAAAATAAATTAGTCCCTTTTATTAATGTTTGCACAGTTTCATAGGATGGACCATCATCTGTCCTAAAGTAAATGAGATATGTTGGGATGCTTGTACAGTTTCATAGGATGGACCATCATCTGTCCTAAAGTAAATGAGACATGTTGGGATGCTTGCACAGTTTCATAGGATGGACCATCATCTGTCCTAAAGTAAATGAAACATGTGTAAAACTAACTACTAAAATTATGCAATAATTTTAGAGGTTATGTTAGTTTGTTTTGAGAATATTTAATTCTCATGAGTATTGTAAACTAGCTCAGTGATGGATTGTTTTGTGGTGATGTTTTTTACATTGTATGTTCTTTTGATTACAGGAACATCATCGTCTTTTTTCTGTCTTCTCCTCACACCATCATCCCATCCCCACTCTCATCCTTCTGTGTGCCTGATCGGAGATTGAGCCATTGATTTTTGATGTATAAAAAACTAGGACAGATTATACTTTGTTTTTTCTTAATTGTACTTGTAGTACAGTTAGTCATTGGTGTTTTGTGTAATGTGGTAGTGTTGTAGGTTGTGTTGTGGAATATATGTTATAAACCCAATTTACTCGGTCTGGAGTCGCATTGAATGAATGGTGTTATTCGTCACGTTCAGTGTATTTAGTGTGGCTGCTGAGTGAGTTGAGGTTAGTTAATTTCACTTCACCTACTTTCCTACCTCTTCTATATTTCTTTTCCCTCTATTTTTCTACTATCCTCTTTTCTATCCCCCTTTATCACTCCCCGGCCCATAAGTAGCTGAGCCCTACTCTTCTTTAGGGTTACTGAAGAAAATAAGAATTATTCTAGTACTCTAAATTTCCGGTACCGAATTAGACGGAACGGGAATTAGAGTGGCGACTTAGATAATTCCTGTGTAGGACCCGTTACATTTCTGGCGCCCAATGTGGGGCTAGGGAGTGTTTTTCTTAGTTTGTTCTGAAGCTGCAACTCCACTGTGAGTGGATGTTTGCGATCTTTGTGGAACTTTGAATTCCACAAGGTGTGACGTCTTTTGTGTGTGTTTGAAAATTTTATTTTCACTGGAAGTAAAAGTGTAGGCAAAATTAAATTTTGCAGTGAGCAAAAATTTTGCTCAGAAAAGGAATTTTTGTTGTTAGTTAAATTAATTTTTGGCTAACAGTATTGTAAAATTTTGGAAGGAAATTAAAATTTCAGAGAAAGTGAAATTTTGGTTAGCAAAATTGTAATTTTGCTGAGAGCAGAAATGTTGTCCTAGTAATTTTTTGTTGTTAGCTTAAATTAATTTTTGCTAACAGTTTGGTAAAGTTGTGTAGGAATTTTAAAAAAATTCCTAGGGAAACAAAATTTTTGAAAATGGAATTTTGAATGGTAATTGTAAGTTCAGTTCCTCATTCATTAAGATCATGGCCAGTCGAAGTGAAGAGCCAGAAGTGAGAGAAGAGCCCGAGACGAGCAGACCTGGGGACCCTGACCAGGCACTACTGGACCGAGTAGCTTTCCTGGAAGAAGAGAACCAGAGGCTACGGGAACGGCTGGAGTGCGTCCTGGAGTTACAGGAAAATTCCGCCCGCCTCCAGCACGGACCTATCCATGTGTCTGTCGCAGCCCCAGCACCTCTGCCACGTCTTGGGGTTTTCACCGGCACAAACCCCACCGGAGCTCAGGAAGTCAGCTTCTCCGAGTGGAAGAAGCGTGTCAACATTCTGACCAGGGAAGTCACCTCCCCAGCCGACGCCCTGGCCAGAGTACGAGGCAGCCTACAGGATTTGGCGTGGGAGCACGTCAAGCACTGCAGGTCAGTGACAGAGATCATCGCCACACTGTCAAGTATCTATGGCAGTGTGGAGACACCGGTGGAATCGCTGACCAAGTTCCTGGGACAGAGGATGACAAAAAAGGAAACACCATCTTCCTTCCTCGCAAGCCTCTGGTCCCAGTTCAACAAAATCAATGAAGAAGAACACTATACCTCGGGCGAGTGTGCCAAGAAAGTCTACTTCGTTTTCATGGACAATCTGAGGTATCAGCACCCATTGCTGACCTCAGATTTACGCAACGAATTCGGACGTCCGGGCTGCGCCTCTCCTGACTTAACCGCCGTGACCAGGTCGGTGCGGCAGTTAGAAGGTCAACTACCGTCAACCACCAGAGACGCAGCAAGCCATCCACACCAGGTACAACCGGGTGTGGAGATCAACTACAAGAAGTTGGCTGTGCTGGTGGCAGAACAGTTGAAGGGGGAGCATCATAACAGGGACGCCCCAAAACACACCAAGGGCCCTTGTTACAAGTGCGGGAAGTCGGGACATTTTGCAGTAGAATGCAGGTCCAGACCAACCGTCTTGACCCAGACTCCGCAGACGCCGGCGACCACCTTCAAACCAGCAGAAAAAGGGAAACGTCCTTTAAACTTCAAGAAGTCACCGGCAGTGGGCAACCAGTGACAAATTCTCCTGACGCCCAACAAACCACCACCAATACCAAAGACAGTAGGGACAAAATTCTTCATAGTGTAAAACTCCGAAGTCCTGCCTGTGTTACACTGGAACCCGGCAAAACCTTGGGACTTCATGGTGTGATACAGGGTGTGGCGGGCGATATCGAACTACTGCCCAGGGCAACGGACAGATTACCGAAAGGATTAGAGATTAGTAGTGATTTGAGTAAGAAAGATAAGGATGTGTTAGTTAGTTTAGTGTTGATGAATAGTTTGACAGATTCTGATGTAGTTGTAACAGGTAGTGATATTTTAGTTCAGGTTGAAGTCAGGAGTTGTCATGTTTTAGGTTCCTCTTCACCTCTAGATACCTTAGTTGGTCCTAGTTGTGAGTCCGCTATCAGAGTGGATGACGTCACCAGTAGATGCTTGATTGACAGTGGTTCACAAGTAACCATTGTCAGTGAGTCATTTTTTAAGCAGCATCTTTCCCATATTCCCCTGGAGGAATTGGGGAATCAGCTTAAAATTACAGGAGCGGGAGGGCATTCTGTCCCGTATTTAGGGTATATATCTGTTGATATGTCCCTTCCTCTTGATGTTGTCGGTACTGATGATCCGGTGACAACAATGGCAGTTGTTTGTCCCGATACTGATTTCTCATCCAGAGTACCAATCATTGTTGGCACTAATACGTTCCAACTGCTAGCACAAAAATGTTCGGAGAAGACTGGCAAGTATTTTGCATCTGTACTCCCCATAACGAATGAAGTCTCCTACATTTACAGAGATCTACCCCCTAATCAGAGTGGTAGACTGGGTTCTGTAACCATCTGTGGGAATGTAGTTGTACCTGCTGGGGAAACCATAGATGTCAAGTGTGCTGCTCAAGCAGAGGTTCCCTGTACCAGAGATGCAGTCCTAGTGCAAGAACCTACCATTGACGTATTGCCTGAAGGTCTGAGAGTGGTTAGTTGCAAAGCACCGACTAATTCTCTCCCTACATTGAATATTTTTGTTTGCAATGATACTAATCATGACATAGTATTGAAGAAGCACCAAGTGGTGGCTGATATTTTCATGTTTTCTTGTGAGTATAATGTTGATGATGTTTTGTCTGCATTATCTCCCAAAAATGATGTTGATGTGTTGCATGTAAGTTCATGTACTGTTGATGCTGGTAAGACCAGTGCAGATGAGGAAGCTATGTCAGGGATCCAGTTTAAGTTCAGTGACAGTGCCCCACCACAGTGGAAGGAAAGGTTTAGCAAAAGGCTAAATGAGTATTCTGATGTGTTCATAACGTCAGAATTTGATATCGGTAGGGCTGAGACTGAACATCCTTTTGACATAGAACTAGAACCTGGTCCAGAGATACGGGAGAGAGCAAGACCACTGTCTCCTAAAGATTTTGAAGAGTGTAGGCAGCATATTCAGGGGCTGTTGGATGCAAAGATTATCCGACCTTCAAACTCCCCTTTTGCTAGTCCTATTGTCCTTGTTAGAAAGAAGTCGGGTGCGTTGCGAATGTGCATTGATTACAGGAAAGTGAATGCTCGCACAATTAGGGATAGTTATTCCATCCCTAAGATAGAGGATCTTTTTCTAACTTTGAATGGTGCAAAGTTCTTCACTGTGATGGATCTTTGCAAGGCATACTATCAGGTCCCAATGACAGAAAGGGCAAGAAAGATTTCAGCCTTTATCACTCCTTTTGGTTTGTTTGAGTGGGATAGGTTGAGTCAAGGTTTAGTGAATGCTCCTGCGTGTTTTCAGAGATTGATGGAAACTGTTTTCAGTGACATGAACCTTGTAGAACTGATTGTCTTCTTGGATGACATACTCATTCATGCCAAGACGTTGGAGGAATTAGAAGAGAGAACCATCAGGGTACTAGAGAGGTTGCGCAAGTATAACCTCAAGCTAGATCCAGCAAAGTGCACTTTTGGAGCCACTGAGATCAAGCACTTGGGTTACTTGATTTCCGAAGGCACAATACGTCCTGACCCTGAGAAGATTAGTGCTGTCACCACATGGCCAAAGCCTACGACAGTAAAAGAAATCAAAAGTTTTATTGGTTTTGCAGGTTTCTACCGCAGGTTTATTCCAAACTTTTCTAGCATGGCAAAACCAATGAATGACCTCACTATTGGGTATGTCCCCAGTAGAGCGAAAACTCAGAAGAACAAGAAAAAGGCATTGCTGACCCTGTCATCATACATAACCCACCTGTGGGGAGAGGAACAGGAAAAGTCTTTTGAGACTTTAAAAAAAGCTTTGACAACTTGTCCAGTCTTAGGGATAGCGGATCGTACCAAACCCTTTGTTCTCCACTGTGATGCAAGTGGTACAGGTTTAGGTGCAGTTCTGTATCAGGAATTTGATGGAAAGTTGAAAGTCATTGCTTATGCCAGTCGTGGTTTGAATAAATCAGAGAAGAACTATCCAGCACATAAGCGTGAGTTTTTAGCATTGAAGTGGGCAATGAGCGATAAGTTCAGTGACTATTTGCTAGGAACTCCAGTGACAGTTGTGACTGATAATAACCCGTTATGTTACATCCTAAAGAATGCAAAGCTGGATGCAACTAGTCACCGCTGGCTGACAGCCCTGTCATTGTTTGATTTTCAGTTGAGGTATAAGAAAGGTTCCTCACACATAGATGCTGATGCTCTGTCTAGAAGAGCACAAGATCCTCCTGATGATGACGAAGAATATTGTCAACAGATGGAGAAGATACAGTTTTTAGTTGAAAAGGCAAGTGCTTTTGACAACTCAAAAGAGGAAGATGTTGTAGTTGTGGGACAGGATTCTGTTAATGCTATTTTTTCTGTCCACAATGTCAAACATGATGTTCATTGTATGCGACATACAGTAACCAAAGATGTTGATGATTTTGATGCCATGTTGATTAATAAGGATGATGATGTGATTCCTGGGATAGATCAACTGGTGAAGGATCCGCAAGAGGTTCCAGACAATGTAATGGAACCATGCCATAGCCCACAGATAGAGTCTGTATCTCTATCAGATTGGGAAAAGTTGCAGAGAGCGGATGAGACGATAGCAATTGTCATAGATTGCCTAGAGCAAAAGAAGACTTTGAACCCCAAAGAAAAGCAAAATGCCTCGCATGACCTGAAGGTGTATGCGCGCGAACAAAACAAATTAGTTTTGAGAAATGGGGTATTGTACCGAAAGACTACAGGACTCAATGGGGTGGATACATTTCAGTTGGTCATCCCAGAATCACACCGCAAAGAAGCTTTGCGTGGAGTGCATGAGGATCTGTACCATACCAGTTTTGACAATGCCATCAAACAGGCACGTCAAAGGTTTTTCTGGCCGTATATGGCACGGGATCTTGAAAAGAAGCTGGAGGGGTGTAGAAGATGTATACATAGGGGAGCTCCATCCCAGAAGGCCCCCATGAATAGTATTATTTCTACATTTCCTCTAGAACTTTTGTCCATTGATTTTTTGACAATTGATGTGAAGGGAAAGAAGCAAGATGTTCTTGTGGTGCTTGATCATTTTACCAAGTTTGCAATTGCAGTTTGCACAAAGGATCAAACAGCTAAAACTGTTGCAAAGGCTTTGTGGAACAATGTCTTTATGACATATGGTTTTCCAAAGAGGATTTTGACAGATCAAGGTCGTGACTTCGAGTCAAGATTGATCAAAGAAGTTTGTCAAGTTGCAGGTATTAAGAAGTGTCATACCACTCCTTACCATCCATCAGGTAATCCTGTTGAGAGGTGGAATCGCACCTTGATAAACATGTTGAGGAGTCTGGAGGATGCACAAAAGTTGGACTGGAGGAAAAGTCTACCTTCTGTTGTCCATGCGTATAACTGTTGCATTCACCAGAGTACAGGTTTCAGTCCATATTTTTTGTTTTTTGGGCGACACCCTAGGTTACCAATTGATTTAGCCTTTGGTATCGACTTAGAACAAGCGGGGAAAGCTTCTCCTAGGGAGTATGTGAAGACTTTGAAGCAGCAGCTTCAGAGGGCCTATGATACTGCAAAGGAAAACACGATCAAGATGGGTCAGAGGAACAAAGTTCGTTATGACTCTACAGCTCATGCAGCAGAGCTGGAGTGTGGGGATCGTGTGTTAGTTCGAAGACTGGGACCATTGACGAAGATCCATTCTAAAGTGACAGACAAGTGGGAGACTGATGTCTATCTGGTTATAGGCAAGGCTGATGACCTGCCTGTATACACAGTTCAGCGTGAGTCAGGGGAAGGTTCGAGAAGAACACTTCATAGGAACTTGCTGTTACCTTTAGGATCTTTGTGTGTTGAGGTTGCACCAGTGGGAGCAGATAGGCCATCGCACATAAAGGAAAGGAAAAGGGAACGGTTGAAAACCCCTTTACCAGAGGAAGAAGACGAAGAAGAAGAGTCGGATGTTGTTTATGAAACAACACTGTCCGTGCCCCCTAGTTTGAGAGTAGATGCACCAGATCTGTTCCTTGATGTTGTTGAAGAAAACATTCAAGAGGACATTGAAGGCTTGCAAGCTGGTGGCATAGGATTTGATGATTCCAGTCAGGAAGAATCAAATCGCAGCCAGAGCAGGTACTAAGGAGGTCAACTAGACAGAGAAGACCAGTTGAGCGACTTAACTTGACTCACTGGTGTAATATAGTACCTGAGTAGTAGGAAGTACAGGAGAAGACACACATCAATTAAAATGAATCATATTCATTTCTAATAATGATGATCTTTTGGAGGATGTTTGATTGTTATGGATAATTCTCCATGTTTGGATTTTTCTTTCTGGTGTGTGAACAAATGTATGGGTTTTGATGTGAATGTTTGGTTTTGTTGCACATTTGTAGGTTGTGACTTTGTGAGCCCTTACAGTTTATTTTGGTTTTATGTTTCCTACATTTTTAAGAATGTGAAATGTTTTTGTGTGTTGGTTTTGTTTGCAGTACCCAAATCAGATTGGGTAGATGTGTATAATCAAAATCAACCAGAGACTTTAAAAGGTTTTGTCTAAAATGATTTTTTAGGATAAACGTTGATACCCACCTTGGATTGGGTATGCATTTTTGTTCAAGTTGAAGACTTGAAGGGTTGTCCCCAAGAGGGTAAAGTTTTTTGTTTGTTTGAAATGTTGGCCCTTTTTTGAAAAAAGATAGCAACATTTTCCTGCGAAGGGTGTGTGTAACCCCCCTCACAAAAACGTATTTTTGTGTTTGGCGTTACTAAGCGTTAGGTGCAGTAACTCCCTTGTAGAGTTGAGTGATCGCCCCTTAAAAAAAGAGTGCCTATCGGGATACCTCTGTTTTTTAAATCTCACTTCCTGCCTGGGGCTAGTGAGGGAGAGACACGTGACAGAGACTCGCTCCTGAGTCTAGATGTTCCCCATTAAGGTGATTTTATTTTCTTAACTTCGTTTTTGATCAAACTATCTGTTTAAGCAAATTTCAGTTTAATTCAGAATAGTTTTGGAAGGTTCATGAAATCTATATGTTTGATTTAATTTCACAGGCTTTCAACCTATGAATTAACAGTGAACGTAACTTCGTACGTACGTGATCGCTTGGAACAAAGGAAGCGTGGGTTAAATTTTGGTGCGATCATGGTCTTTGTTGCAAGTTTAATGTTTGGTAGGATATTGTTCAGCTATTAAAATGCTGGAAATATTCTAGTATGACTTTACACTACAGATGTATGGGTGTGAAGGACTACTTAATTTTTGTAATGATTTTATCACTACGAATTCTGACGTATTTGTGATATATCATTTAGAAAACTCAAACAGTTGAAATATTAGTGGGGGCATTAATTTAAATTGAGAGGCTTTTAGCCTGTGAATTAACAGTGAGACCTAGTGGTTGTTTTGAACAAAG
Source organism: Stramonita haemastoma (assembly GCA_030674155.1). Classification (NCBI taxonomy): domain Eukaryota; kingdom Metazoa; phylum Mollusca; class Gastropoda; order Neogastropoda; family Muricidae; genus Stramonita; species Stramonita haemastoma. The sequence continues at coordinate 14,289 of JASPKP010000243.1, forward strand.
TATGTAAATGTTGACACAGTTATGGTTTTTGTTGTATGTTTAATTTGTGGTAGAATATTGTTCAGCTATTATTAAAATGCTGGAAATATTCTAGTGTGGCTTTACACTACAAATATATGGGTGTGAAGGCCTATTTTTATCATTAAGAATGGTGATTTATTTATAATAAATCATGTAGCAATTTTAAAACAGGTGTAATGGCATTGGAATGTCATTGTGGACATTTATTTAAAATAAATTAGTCCCTTTTATTAATGTTTGCACAGTTTCATAGGATGGACCATCATCTGTCCTAAAGTAAATGAGATATGTTGGGATGCTTGTACAGTTTCATAGGATGGACCATCATCTGTCCTAAAGTAAATGAGACATGTTGGGATGCTTGCACAGTTTCATAGGATGGACCATCATCTGTCCTAAAGTAAATGAAACATGTGTAAAACTAACTACTAAAATTATGCAATAATTTTAGAGGTTATGTTAGTTTGTTTTGAGAATATTTAATTCTCATGAGTATTGTAAACTAGCTCAGTGATGGATTGTTTTGTGGTGATGTTTTTTACATTGTATGTTCTTTTGATTACAGGAACATCATCGTCTTTTTTCTGTCTTCTCCTCACACCATCATCCCATCCCCACTCTCATCCTTCTGTGTGCCTGATCGGAGATTGAGCCATTGATTTTTGATGTATAAAAAACTAGGACAGATTATACTTTGTTTTTTCTTAATTGTACTTGTAGTACAGTTAGTCATTGGTGTTTTGTGTAATGTGGTAGTGTTGTAGGTTGTGTTGTGGAATATATGTTATAAACCCAATTTACTCGGTCTGGAGTCGCATTGAATGAATGGTGTTATTCGTCACGTTCAGTGTATTTAGTGTGGCTGCTGAGTGAGTTGAGGTTAGTTAATTTCACTTCACCTACTTTCCTACCTCTTCTATATTTCTTTTCCCTCTATTTTTCTACTATCCTCTTTTCTATCCCCCCTTTATCACTCCCCGGCCCATAAGTAGCTGAGCCCTACTCTTCTTTAGGGTTACTGAAGAAAATAAGAATTATTCTAGTACTCTAAATTTCCGGTACCGAATTAGATGGAACGGGAATTAGAGTGGCGACTTAGATAATTCCCGTGTAGGACCCGTTACAGATATAGTATGTGTAAAATGTACCCATGCTTTCATTTCTCGTTGCTATATTATGTATGAAATCTATTCAATTTTTTCCATTTTACATTGCTATGGTATGTGTGAAATTTATACATTTTCTCATTTTTTCTTCCTATTATATCAGTGAATTTTATCCAAGCTTTCAATATTTTTCTATAGTTTGTGTGTGAAATATATCAATGCTTTCATTTCTCATTGCTATAGTATGTTTGAAATTTATCCACAATTTTATGTTTCATTGCTAAAGTAGGCCTGAAATTTATCCATGCTTTCCTTTATCTATGGCTATAGTATGAGTGAGATTTATCAAAGAGTTTCATATTTCATTGCTATAATATGTGGGATATGTATCCATGCTATGATGTATTATTGTAACAGCATGTGTGATATTATTGAACTCTTTCATTTTTTCATTACCATAGTATGTGTGAAAATTGTCCATGCTTTTTTTTCATTGCCACAGTATGTGTGACATTTATCCATGCTTTTTTCATTGCCATAGTATGTGTGTAATTTATCCATGCTTTCATTTTGCATTACACCCACACTCCTACCCCCCTCACCTGGTGTATTGTGGTCCAAGGCCAAGGTACCATTAAACCATTTCAGTGTTTCAGTGTTCAGTTCTCTCAATCATTAAGAATTTTATTGAATATAGATAAAACACACACTTGTAAAACACAGTTTAGCAGGACAGTTACTGTTATGATCTAGATCATTAACTTTCAATTTTCTTAAATTTTTCTCTTTTTTTTCCCAGGACAATGAAAGCAGATCTCATGAGATTTTTTTGCACACAGTCCCCATGTGTATGCGGTTTTGCAAATTTTCTCATCTGTTCCCACAGAAACGCAATGGCCTACTCTTCAAAAAGCAGAACAGGTCAAAGTGTGTGCACACAGAAGAAGAAGAAGAATTATTGTGAAGAAGCAGAAGAAGAATTACAAAGAATTGCAAAGAAGTGCAAAGAAAAATTGCGAAAAAGAATTGCTAAGAAGAAGAAGAATTGCTAAGAAGATGAAGAAGAAGAAGAAGAAGAAGAAGAAGAAGAAGAAGAAGAAGAAGAAGAAGAAGAAGAAGAAGAAGAAGAAGAAGAAGCTGCTGCTGCTGCTGCTCCTGCTGCTGCTGCTGCTGCTGCTGCTGATGATGATAATGACGACGACGACGATGACAACAACGATGACGACGACGACGATGATGATGATGATAAATGCCTGGTTCTGGAAACTTTTAATTTGTTTGAACCAAATATACATCATAACTATAAAGGGATACAGCAAAATGGACTTTTTGCATTAAAAGTCACAGAATATCAATGATAATAAACAATATAATTATATGATGCACCATAACACAGTACAGGGCCACGGCACACGCAAACACACACTAAAAACGCACAGACAAACACAGGTGCGCACACACACACCTCTCAAGAAAAAAGGGCATGTCGAGACTATTTGATAAAAGGCCGGATTGAGTCCCGTCTCAACTCAACTTTTGCGCAGTAACAGAACCCATGGCACCATGAGAGTGTTCTGCTGTAGGAATACACACTTTACTAGCATGTTTGATATGCGTGGCGCCGGCCTTGTGGCGACACCACAGCTCTAATGAGGGCAGGCTGGCTTGAATACATCAAGTTTGTCGGAATGAAAGCAAGTAAATTTTAAGCAATGATATGTAGCCATCCAAATAATAATAATAATAACGATAATATACAATTATGATGCACCACAGCAAAGTGTAGGACCGCCGCCATATGCATACACACTGAAAAGGCAGACACAAACGCAATTGCGCACACATGCCCGAGCATACCCCCCCCCCCCTCCCCCAAGAATAAGGTGCACGTTGAGAAGATTTGACAAACGGGCGGTTTGAGTCCTGACCTTCCCTGACTTTTGCACAGTAGCAGAGCCCACGGCACTAAGAGAGTGTTGACTGTATGCATGCAAACTTTACTAGTATCTTTGATATAGGTGGTGCCGGACTTGTGGCGACATCAAATGCATAGCCCAAAGAGGGCAGACTTTTAAAAATATCTTTTATCTATTCTTTGATATCGAGGATAAGAGAATAAGCACTCATGTGCTTTTTTTCATATCCAGTCCCCATGTGTATGCAGTTTTGTTAATCGTGTCATCTGTTCCTAACGGCACACAATGGCCTACTCTTACGAGACTGGCTTGACTATATCAAGTTTGTCCAAACGAAAGCTGGTACAGTGTACGTAATGCGACGTAGTTGTAGACATGATAATGAAAATAGTAGGCCTAATAATACAATATGCAGAACTACAGAAAAGTGCAGGGCCACCGCCACATGATATGTGCACGCCCATGCATACCCTGGGATACCCCCGTTTTCTACTCCTCACCGCCCCCCCCCCCCCCCCTCCCTCAAGAATAAGGCCCCTGTCGAAAAGATGTGACAAATGGGTGGTTAAAGTCCCGTCTTATCTCGACTTTTGCACAGTAAAAGACCCCATGGCACCAAAAGAGTGTTCTACTGTAGGCGTACACACTTTGCTAGCATCTTTGTAACACGTAATTTCCGTTTAATTTATTTCTGTGTTATTGTTTCTGGACATCTTGCTGTGTTTCTTTTTGTTATCAAGGGTTGTTGATCTTTAAATTATTTGTCAAATCTATTTGTCTGTGTGTCTGTCTGTCTGCCTGTCTTTGTCTCTCTTCCTGGCTAGAGAGAGAGAGAGTGAAAGAGACAGATATATACATACATAATAATATATAATACACAATATATAAAAATATGTAAATATGTATGTTTATAAAGAGAGAGAGAAAGAGGAAGAGAGAAGAGAGAAAGAGAGAGAGAGAGAGAGTGAGAGAGAGAGAGAGCAAGAGAGAGAGAGAGAGAGAGAGAGAGAGAGAGAGAGAGAGAGAGAGAGAGAGAGAGAGAGAGAGAGAGAGAGAGAGACAGACAGACAGACAGACAGACAGACAGACAGACAGACAGACAGACAGAGATAGACAGAGATAGAGAGACAGAAAAAGAGACAGACAGGCAGACCAACAGACAGAGACAGACAGACAGACAGACAAAGACAGAGAGCACACACACACACACACACACACACACACACACACACACACACACACACACACACACACACACACACACACATAGACAAAAAAAGATGAGATAGAAAAAAAAGAAAAACACAAACAAAGAACCGAACAAAAAAAAAACGAAACAAAAAAACAGGGTCAGGGAAGGTAAAGCAACAAGGGAGAGGAGATGGGAACTGCCCTCAACATGCTGGCCCCCAGAGAAGCTGAGGTTTCTGACACCTCGCTTCCCTACGACTACACAGATTATGGGACACCTTTGCCTTGACCTTTTACAACACCATGCAACAAAGCAGTACAGGGTCTTGTGGCAGCACACTCATAAACACGGGCATGTGTACACGCCTACCCCCTCCCCATTAATTATTGCATGATGATCAATGGTGATGGAGATGATGTAATGTAAGCATCATTACATCATTCTCATCAATCATCATGCAATGAAAAAGCTTAGCAGAAGCAGAAAAAAACTATATTGCATGATGATCAATGGGGATGAGGATGATGTAATGATTCATAATGCAACAAAACAGCCCCAAAGAAGACAGCATGTCTTCAATATTATATCAAGTCTGTTGGAAGGAAAGCTAGCAAAGTTTACCCAACAATACATACTATTATTTTTGTGCTAAGTGACACTCCTCTGTGTGAGGGGAAAACATGCTCAACAAAAGCATGTACACAAATAACCCATATTGTATACCTTTATCCAAGATAAGATGAACGAAATATTTCTCTGATAATTATTACAGATCTCAGCCTTCTCAAAAGTAGGCTTTTAAATATTATAAAGCTGGTAAATTCCAAAACACAACTGTCTGTAATCACTATTTTTTTTTTTTTTTTTTTTTTTTTTTATAAATCATCTTTATTCAATTTTTACATGTGTACAGCATATGATATTCATCACAACAAAAGCAACATAGCATCGCTCATTTAACTCCTCACACACATGGACAGCAAGAAAAAGAAGAACTTTAAAACTTTTCCAACATTCACACAACATAAAAAGATAACTCAGAAAAGAAAAAAAGGAGAAAACCACCCGCACACAGCATTTTTATGCACAAAATTTCGCACACACACACCTAAACTCAAAACCGCACTCCCCACTCACCACCAAAAGTTATATACACAACAAGTATAGTTTTCAATCAACAAAAATATATAACATAGAAAAATTAACTCAAGCAAACCAAATTCCATGAAAAACATCTTGAAAAAAGCCTCTTCCAATGGTCACCATAATAGATCGTAGACAATCACTGACAATCGAAAAGAAGCAACCCCCCCCTCAACAAAAAAAACAAAAAAAAAAAAAACCGCACACACGCATTTTTATGCTCAAAACCGCACACCCACTCACCACCAATAGTTATCCTTATACACAACAAGTATAGTTTTCAATCTACTCAAGAAATATAACAGAAAAATTCAAACAACCAAACCAATTTTCCATGAAAAACATCTTGAAAAAAGCCTCTTCAAATGGTGATCATAATAGATCAAAAAAAAAAAAAAAAAAAAAAAAAAAAAAAAAAAAAAAAAAACCCTTTCTTCATGAAAGGCACCTAAAATAACCCAGTATAAGAAGACAATCCCTACCACATACACGCAATTTCACCCCCAAACATGCTCACACCTCAAATAGTTTTCCTTGTACACAACATGTATAAAATAGAAAAAAATCACCCCCAAAGAAAACAGCAAGCACTGATCAGGAACCCAGTTTTACATGAAAAATCTTTGGCAAAAACCCAGTTTCCATGGGCATTTCAAACCCATGATGATCAGAAAAGATCCCAATCAATGGGCAAAAAATATGACTACAAGCATTCAGGAAAAAAAAAAAAAAAAAAAAAAAAAAAAAAAAAACAACCTCTCAAACCGTATCCTTCTTCACAAATAATGCCAGCAAAAACACAGACACACACACACCCCAACACAAACACACGCATACTGACACACACACACACACACACACACACTCACACACGCACACATCCAGGCCATCTTTATTACCTCAAGAACTCAGTCTCCGACCATAGGAAACACTCGTACACACCCACAGACCGATCATCAAACAAACATGCACAACATGCAACGTTCCCAAAAATACCGATCTAAAACTTAAAATCGAGGGTTGACCCATCATGCAACAAGCTACAAAGGGCATCATGAGCCCAAAAATGCTCGAACCTCTCAAGAGGCCATCTCGAAAAGTCTACCAACAGGCGGACTCTGACTCGCGCCAGGAAATAAGAAGTGATGTCCTCCGACCTAAAAGGCTTTTTATCAAAGCGAGCCCTGTTTCTACAGTGCCAAATCGCGTACCGATATTCAAATAAGACGATCAGAAATGCCGCCTTCTCCACGTGACGGGAGCCAGAACCGCCAAGGACCGAAAAACGAACACAATCTAGAGATATACCCACGCCTTCGATAGCCTTACTACATTTTGCCAAAAAGGACTTCGCCCCCTGCACCAAAGGACAATAATAAAATAAATGAGGCACTGTCTCTGTTTCCTTATGACAGAAACTGCAGCACGGGTCGACCGGCATGTGGAAAAGTCGCAAACGGTAGGCTACCGGAAGGATGTCGTGCGCCAGTTTGAAAGAAACGTTTAAAACAACAGGGTCCAGAAGCCGGTTGGCCAGGCCACTGATAACCGCGGCAAAATCGACCCGGGGAAAAACTGTACACCGACGTCATGCGCCCCTTGTACATATTCAAGGTAGTTTCATTTTCACCAAAACGGGACCCCACATCTCGTCATCTGTGACTGAACCAACCAAACCCCGAAAACTTTTAAACTGTCCACCCAGGCGATTCCAAAGGGGTGGTCCGACCGCGACTTCCACTTTCCCCAGAAAAGGCCTTTGCACTTGGCTTTGTTTAATCTCGCCCCAGAGCCCAGACCAAAATAGCGATACCATTCAATAACTTTGCCCACTGAATCTTCGTCAGTCAAAAAGAAATTGCTGTCGTCCGCAAAAACCGAGGCTTTCTGTGGCTCCTTCTGACCCGGAATGCGGAAACCGCAAACCGAGGGATCCTTCCGGATTTTTGCCAAGATGGGTTCCAAACAGAGGACGTACAACAAGGGTGACAAACTGCACCCCTGTCGCACCGACCTACCGACAGAAAAAGGCTCGGAAATGAACTGGTTAACTAAAACGCTGCTTGATAATTTGTTATATATGGCCCTGACCCAACGTAAAAACCCCTCCCCCACCCCAAAGGCTTCCAGGGTACGGAAAAGGTAATCATGAGCTACTCGATCGAAAGCCTTCTCCTGATCCAGGCTCAAGAGAATGACCGGAAGATTCTTGGCAGCACTATAATCAAGAATTTCACGAACTAAATGGCAGCTATCGACTATCGATCTTGCAGGTACAGCACAAGTTTGATCAGGATGAACAATCTGGTTTAAGACCAACTTGAGTCTGTTACAAAGCAGTTTCGTTAGAACTTTATAATCCACGTTTAATAACGATATAGGTCGGTAGTTTTTTAAAGACTGACAATTGGCCTCATCTTTACATATCACCGATATGTAAGAAAGCCTTTGAGAAGGTGACATCTCCCCACAAACTGGAAAGAAATTATATAAACGAACCAAAACCGGCATCATCTGATCCAGAAAGGCAACATAAAATTCTTTTGTCAAACGTCGCTACCAGGCGACTTACCGGAGCACATGCTCCGTAAGGAGACTCTGACCTCCTCCTCTGTGACCGGCAACCCCAAGCGCTTGGCATCATCAGCCTCGACTCTGGGCAATCCGGACAGCAAATCATCAACAACAGCGCCGTCGTTGTCCTCCCTGGAAAAAAGAGAGGTATAATAACCCCTGAAGGCCTGCAGAATCGTCCTAGAATCTGTGCACCTGTCACCATGTTGACAACCTCCCGAATAGTCTTCTTTTTCCCCCGAAAAAGTTCTTTTCGTAGAAAAAATTTCGATGGCCTTTCTCCCTCTCCCAAAGACTGGGCTTTGGATCGAACAACGCAACCACGCAATTTTTCCTTTTGACGTTGCAAAATTTGATCCTTGACAGTTTGGGCCTCATCCCACTTCCCCTGTTTACAAAGAAAGAAAAATTCCTTTTGAAGAGATTTGAATTCAAAATTCTCCCTTCTTTTCTTATTCTGTGAAAATACAATTGTAGTTTCCTTTATTTTACATTTGAGATTATCCCACCACCGCAGGAGATCGCTATCGGCTGGTTTAGAATCAACATGCGACTGGATTAAAAGAGACATGAAATCTATGTAGCCCATATCCTGTAACAAGTTGTTGTTGAATTTCCAGTAAGACGGGCCAACCTTCACATGACAAAAAGACGACAAGAAAAGAGCGACGGCCAAATGGTCTGAAAAAGAATACAAAACATGTTTAATGCTGGATATGGCTGGCTTCAAGCAGTCAGAAACATAAAACCGATCCAAACGACAGCTAATATTTTGTCTACACCATGTATATTCCTGCCGCCCTGGAAAACGGCAGCGAAACGCATCCACCAAATGAAAATCTTTCACCAGGACCACCAACTCCTCCTGTCCCTCCCTACCCCTATTGGCATTACCTCCCCTCTTATCTAATAATAAGTCGTCAACACAATTAAAATCACCCCCCAAAACAATGGGCTTTGCACATAACATTACAGAATACAAGTCGTGAAAAAAATCCTTTCTCTCCTTTGGAATATTGGGGGCATACACACTTACAAAACGAAAAGAATATTCCTCAAAGCCGATGTCCACATAAACGTAAGGACCAAAATAATCAAAGGCAAAAGCTTCAACATGACATTCAAAATCTTTACTGATATATATGCCGACTCCCTTCCCGCTATTATTGGTGAGGGACCAATACACCCTCCCTCCCAACCGAGCCTCTATCGCTTTCCCCAGACTCATACAGTGTACCGAGTCTCCTGTAAAAAACATACTTCCACCCTATTTTCTCTCAAAAATAACTTCAAAAATTCCACCCTTTGTGGGCCTCTTAAACCCTTACAATTTAATGAAAAAATACGAACCATAGTTATTTGTTAAACAAACCACAAACACACACACACACACACACACACACACACACACACACACACACACACACACACACACACACACACACACACACTTCGCACTACCCATTAACTAGTGATTTTTTTTTTAGCACGCCTGGCGTGGATGGCTTTGGCACCTGCGAGGCTTTCAATACGTTTGCTAATCTTGTTACGTCTGAGCCCCCCAGCATCAAGTCCGGGGTTGTAGGGGTGGGCTGTGAAATTAGCCTGGGCCTTAGAGGTGGGTCCTGGCCACAGGGGCTCTCCACCTCCTGGCTGTCCTCCATTGCGTCTACCATGGCAACCTCCTTGAAAGTGGTACTGCCCCCGCCCATAAGGACAACACCAGCGTCCCCTCCATCCTCCAGACCAGAGGCAACCTCCACCTCGGCTACCGCCTGGTCTTGCGCTCCCTCCTCCTCAACAGCAACGGTCTGGTCCAGTGGCACCTCCTCCCCATCCTCCGTCGCTGTCTGCAGCTCCACCTCTGCCGCCACCACCTGCCCTGGCGGCAAACCCTCCATTTGCAATGCAGAGTGCTCTCCTGCTGGCACTTGTGGGGCTGCGCCTTCCTCCTCAGAATCTGATGATAGGGACAACCCACAATCCTGGCTCACAGTTGGCTTAAGGATTGTCAACCTTGGCTTCTCCCACCGCCGGGGAGGAAGACTGACGGTCGGCTGCACTGGAGGCTGCTCCCCCCGAGGCTTGCGGGCATCCCTCCGAATGCCTTGAATTTGATCACACTGGGCCCGCTGATGGCCCATTCTTTTGCACTTCAGGCATAGGGGTTCCCTGCCGGTCACCTTAAAAAGAGCTTGAAAACTATAATCAACAAAATTCACCACATGGGGAAGCTGATCCCAAACTCTCCTGGTGGACAGAAGCCTGTAGCACCTGGTGCCGTTGAGAAGCCCATCATGGACATCTCGCTCCATTCTTGAACTTACAATGGTAAAGCCTCGCTCTCGAAAAAAATCGACAAAGAAAGACTCTTCTATGTGAAGGGGTGTCCAATGAATACGGACTTCATTTAGGACCGACGACTCCTGACTTATGAAAACAGAAACTTCTCCAATTTTGAACTCCTCGACCTCCTTTAAAAAGAAACTTGCTGAAGATTCCGAACAAAAAGTAACAAAAACTTCGAAAGGACTTTCTCCTTTCCACATCGCAATGATGTCATCGACGCCTTTTTCTTTTAAAATCTTCAGAAACTCCCCTCGGGAAACAAATGCCGCTCGCCTACCAAACAAATGAAAACACAAGGTTCTGTCCTGCACAACTCTGGAAAAGTAATCAGGGTTGAAACCCTTGAAGGATTCCATCACCAACAACAGGATAAACTGTGAAGATCACGTAGACAACAGCAGACCAGCAGACCAGCAGCAGCAGCAACAGCAGCAGCAGCAGCAGCAGCAGACCAGTAGCAGCACCCCAACCCCCCCCCAAAGACTGTAGACCAGCAACAAGAAACACTGCCTGTAATCCCTATTTTTTTCATTTTTATAAATCATGTTTATTCACTTTCACATGTGTACATCATACAATTTTCATGACAACAAAAACAACACAACATCACTCATTGTTCAAAGCTCAAACAACTCCTCACACACATGGACAGCAAAAAAAAAAAAAAAAAAAAAAAAACACTTTAAAACTTTCCCAACATTCACACAGCATAAAAAGACAAAAGAGAAAACCACCAGCACACACGCATTTTTATGCACAAACATTCGAACACACACCTAAGCTCAAAACCACACTCCCCAGTCACCACCAATAGTTATCCTTATACACAACATAGTTATCAATCTAGACAACAAATATAACATTGAAAAATTCACTCAACCAAACCAATTTTCCATGAAAAACATCTTGTTTCCTCGTACACATCATGTATAAAATAGAAAAAAATTCACCCCCAAAGAAAATGGCAAACACTGATCAGGAACCCAATTTCCCATGAAAAACCTCTAGAAAAAAAACCAACTTTCTGTTGGCACTTCAAACCCATGGTGACAAAAAACAACAACAAAAAAACAACAACAAAAAAACAAAAAACAACAACAACAACAACAACAACAACAACAACAACAACAACAACAACAACAACAACAACAACAACATAGTTATCAATCTACACAACAAATATAACATTGAAAAATTCACTCAACCAAACCAATTTTCCATGAAAAACATCTTGTATCCTCGTATACATCATGTATACAATAGAAAAAATTCACCCCCAAAGAAAATGGCAAACACTGATCAGGAACCCAATTTCCCATGAAAAACCTCTAGAAAAAAAAAAAAACAACTTTCTGTTGGCATTTCAAACCCATGGTGACAACAACAACAACAACAAGAAAAAAACAAACAAAAAACAAACAAACAAACAAACAAAAAACTATAGTTATCAATCTACACAACAAATATAACATTGAAAAATTCACTCAACCAAACCAATTTTCCATGAAAAACATCTTGTATCCTCGTATACATCATGTATAAAATAGAAAAAATTCACCCCCAAAGAAAATGGCAAACACTGATCAGGAACCCAATTTCCCATGAAAAACCTCTAGAAAAAAAAAAACAACTTTCTGTTGGCATTTCAAACCCATGGTGACAACAACAACAACAACAACAACAAGAAAAAAAAAAAACATAGTTATCAATCTACACAACAAATATAACATTGAAAAATTCACTCAACCAAACCAATTTTCCATGAAAAACATCTTGTATCCTCGTATACATCATGTATAAAATAGAAAAAAATTCACTCCCAAAGAAAATGGCAAACACTGATCAGGAACCCAATTTCCCATGAAAAACCTCTAGAAAAAAAAACAACTTTCTGTTGGCATTTCAAACCCATGGTGACAACAACAACAACAACAACAACAACAACAACAACAACAAAAAAACAACCAACCAAGAAACCCCCCTCAAAGGTATCCTTCTTCACAAATAACTCCTGCAAAAACACAGACAAAAACACACACCAACACACACACATGCATACTCACACACACACACACACACACACACACACACACACACACACACACACACACACACACACACACACACACACACATGCAGGCCACCTTTATTATCTCAAGAGTGCAGTTTCAAACCATAGTAAACACTCGTGCATACCCACAAACCCATCATCAACAAACATGTACAACAAGCAACATTCCCAAAAATACCGATCTAAAACTTGAACTCCAAGGTCAACCTATCATGGGACAAGCTACAAAGCCCGTCATAAGCCCAAAAATGCTCGAACTTCTCTAGAGGCCATCGCGAAAAGTCTACCAACAAAGGGACTCTGACTCGTGCCAGGACATAAGCAGTGATATCCCCCGACCTAAAAGGCTTCTTATCAAAGCGAGCCCTGTTTCTGCACTGCCAGATCGCATACCGATATTCGAATAACACAATCAGAAGTGCCGCCTTCTCCACATGACGGGAGCCAGAACCCACGAGGACCGAAAACCGAACACATTCCAGCGATACACCGACGCCTTCGATGCCCTTACTACACTTTGCCAAAAAGGACTTCGCCCCCTGCACCAAGGGACAATAATAGAATAAATGAGGAACTGTCTCTGTTTCTTTATGACACAAACTACAACGGTAGGCTACCGGAAGGATGTCATGCGCCAGTTTAAAAGAAACATTTAAAACAACAGCCCCAAAGAAGACAGCATATCTTCAATATATATCAAGTCTGTTGGAACAAAGCCAGCAAAGTTTACCCAACAATACATAGTATTATTTTTTTGCTAAGGGACACTCCTCTGTGTGAGGGGAAAACACACTCAACAAAAGCATGTACACAAATAACCCATATTGTATACCTTTATCCAAGATAACATGAACGAAATATTTGTCTCATAATTATTACAGAGCTCAGCCTACTCACAAGTAGGCTTTCAAATATTATATGTCGTAAATTCCAACACACAACTGTCTGTAATCACTATACATTGAAGCACACAAGGATACACAGGTGTGAAACAGACAGTGAAGTGTTACAATTGAACAGTAAACTATATCATCACTGCTTTGAATTTGTTCTTTTGTCGAGAAGATGTGACAAGCCGGTGGTTTGAGTCCTGACCTTCCCTGACTTTTGCACAGTAACAGAGCCCACGGCACCAAGAGAGTGCTCACTGCATGCATACAAACTATCTTTGATGTAGGTGGCGCCGGACTTGTGGCGACATCACATGCACAGCCCGAAGTAGGCAGACTTAAAAAAAATATCTTATTTATTCTTTTATATCGAGGATAAGGGAAAAAACACTCATGTGCTTTTTTACATCCAGTCCCCGTGTGTATGCAGTTTTGTTAATCGTGTCATCTGTTCCTAACGGCACACAATGGCCTACTCTTACGAGACTGGCTTGAATACAGCAAGTTTGTCCAAACGAAAGCTGGTACAGTGTACGTAATACTACGTAGTTGTAGACATGATAATGAAAATAGTAATAATACAATATGCAGAATTACAGAAAAGTGCATGGCCACTGCCACATGACATGTGCACGCGCATGCATACGCTGCCGATACCCCCTCCCCCCTCCCTCTCGCCCCCTCCCTCAAGAATAAGGCCCCTTTCAAGAAGATGTGACAATTGGGCAGTTTGAGTCGGCCTATCCCGACTTCTGCATAGTAAAAGACCCCATGGCACCAGAAGAGTGTTCTACTGTATGGGTACACACTTTGCATGCTAGCATCTTTGTAACACATAATTTTCGTTTAATTTATTTCTGTGTTATTGTTTCTGGACATCTTGCTGTGTTTCTTTTTGTCATCAAGGGTTGTTGATAAATTATTTGTCAAATCTGTCTGTCTGTGTGTCTGTCTGCCTGTCTCTGTCTCTCTCCCTGGCTAGAGAAAGAGTGAATGAGACAGGTATATACATGCATGTATAATATATAATACACAATATATAAAAAATATATAAATATGTATGTTTATATATAGAGAGAGAGAAAGAGGAAGAGAGAGAGAGAGAGAAAGAGAGAGAGAGAGAGAGAGAGAGAGAGAGAGACAGACAGACAGACAGACAGACAGAGAGACAGAGAAACAGTGACAGACAGAGAGGGCGGACAGACAGACAGACTGAGAGAGATACAGACACAGAGAAACATTAGAGAAACAGAGACAGACAAACAGACAGACAAAGACAGAGAACACACACACACACACACACACACACACACACACAAAAACAACAAAAAAGATGAGATAGAAAAAAGAAAAGTAAAACAGAACAAAGAACCAAACACAAAAGAAGGAAAAAAAAAAAAACAGGGTCAGGAAAGGTAAAGGGCAAGGGACAGGAGATGGGCACTGCCCTCAACATGCTGGCCCCTAAAGAAGCTCAGGTATCTGACGCCTCTTCCCTATGACCACACAGGTTATGGAACACCTTTGCCATTACCTTTTACAACACCATGCAACAAAGCACAGTACAAGGTCTCCATGGCAGCACACTCATAAACAGGAGCATGATGACCATGCCCAGGTGTACACACCTACCCCCCCTCCCCAATTAATTATTGCATGAGGATCAATGGTGATGGAGGTGATGTAATGTAGTATTTTACTTATAATTATAACAGATCTCAGCCTACTTACAAGTAGGCTTTTAAATAATTATACATATCCTACATATGAATATATACAACTGCCTGTAATCACTATACATTGATCACAGTTTTGAAACAGACAGTAAAGTGTTAGAATTGAACAGTAAATTATAGTGTCACTGCTTTTAGTTTGTTCTTTGGTTTGTAGAACTCTCATTAACAATGAATCAACTTTATCTTTTGAATAATAAAAAATAAAGTACGTTGATAGGATTTATATTCTGGATTTTCTCTTTGCAAAATATTTCCATTTATTATGAGGAAAAAAATCAGCGGTATGCAACAAAGTTATTCCAAATAATAAGAAAATCATACACAGAGAAAGAAAGATGACTCTTGGCACAGAGTTTCTTCCCTTTTTTTCTAGGGATTACTTTTCTTTAGTAACTGTCTTACAAGTGTCTGTGTCTTATCTGCCTTTCACTGTCTGTCTGTCTGTCTGTCTCCCTCCCCCCCCCCTCTCTCTCTCTCTCTCTCTCTCTCTCTCTCTCTCTCTCTCTCTCTCTCTCTCTCTCTCTCTCTCTCTCTCTCTCTCTCTCTCTCTTTCTCTCTCTCTCTCATAATCCTTCCTTCTGATGAGACTTTAAACCTAGCGCACACGCAGAACATCTTGCGCACATGTTAAATCCTGTTCCGCTTTTCGTAAGAGAAGGCCATCATGTGCCGGTGGGAACAAATGACATTTACAAAACTGCATACACACAGGGACTGGATGTAAAAAAACCACAAGAGTGCTTATCCCATTATCCTCGATATAAAAGAATAAATCAATCAATCAATCAATCTCTCTCTCTCTCTCTCTCTCTCTCTCTCTCTCTCTCTCTCTCTCTCCTCTCTCTCTCTCTCTCTCTCTCTCTCTCTCTCTCTCTCTCTCTCTCTCTCTCTCTCTCTCTCTCAATCATTAAGAATTTTGCATATACATTTTATTGAATATAGATAAAACACACACTTGTAAAACACATTTTAGCAGGACAATTATTGTTATGATCACATCATTAACTTTCAGTTTTTCCTATTTTTTTCTGTTATTTTCCAGGACAATAAAAGCAGATCTCATGAATTTTTTTTGCACACAGTCCCCGTGTGTATGTGGTTCTGCAAATTGTTTCATCTGTTCCCACAGAAGCACAATGGCCTACTCTTCCAAAAAGCAGAACAGGTCAAAGTCTGTGCTCACAGAAGAAGAAGAAGAAGAAAGAAGAAGAAGAAGAAGAAGAAGAAGAAGAAGAAGAAGAAGAAGAAGAAGAAGAAGAAGAAGAAGAAGAAGAAGAAGAAGAAGAAAAGAGAAGAAGAAGAAGAAAGAAGAAAGAAGAAGAAGAAGAAGAAGAAGAAAGAAGAAGAAGAAGAAGAAGAAGAAGAAGAAGAGAAGAAGAAGAAGAAAGAAGAAAAGAAGAAAGAAGAAGAAGAAGAAGAGAAGAAGAAGAAGAAGAAGAAGAAGAAGAAGAAGAAGAAGAAGAAGAAGAAGAAGAAGAAGAAGAAGAAGAAGAAGAAGAAGAAGAAGAAGAAGAAGAATGTAAGAAGAAGAAGAAGAAAGAAGAAGAAGAAGAAGAAGAAGAAGAAGAAGAAAGAAGAAGAAGAAGAAGAAGAAGAAGAAGAGAAGAAGAAGAAGAAGAAGAAGAAGAAGAAAGATAAAGAGAAGAAGAAGAAAGAGAAGAAGAAGAAGAAGAAGAAGAAGAAGAAGAAGAAGAAGAAGAAGAAAGAAGAAGAAGAAGAAGAAGAAGAAGAAGAAGAAGAAGAAGAAGAAGAAGAGTAACGATTAAGAAGAAGAAGAGGAGGATAAATAAGAAGAAAGAGAAGAAGAAGAAGAAGAAGAAGAAGAAGAAGAAGAAGAAGAAGAAGAAGAAGAAGAAGAAGAAGAAGAAGAAGAAGAAGAAGAAGAAGAAGATAAAGGAGAAGAAGAAGAAAGAGAAGAAGAAGAAGAAGAAGAAGAAAGAAGAAGAAGAAGAAGAAGAAGAAGAAGAAGAAGAAGAAGAAGAAGAAGAAGAAGAAGAAGAAGAGTAACGATTAAGAAGAAGAAGAGGAGGATAAATAAGAAGAAAGAGAAGAAGAAGAAGAAGAAGAAGAGAAGAAGAAGAAGAAGAAGAAGAAGAAGAAGAAGAAGAAGAAGAAGAAGAAACAATAACAACAACAACAACAACAACAACAACAAGAAGAACATGAAGAACAAGAACAAGAACAAGAACAAGAGTAAGATCAAGAAAATTATAATGATGATGATATTGATGATGATGATGATGATGATGATGATGATGATGATGATGATGATGATGATGATGATGATGATGATGATGATGATGATGATGATGATGATGATGATGGTGATGATGATGATGCCTGGTTTTGGGTACTTTTAACTTGTTTGAACTAAATAGGCATATACATCATAACTATAAAAGGATAGAGCAAAATAGAATATTGCATTAAAATCACATAACACCAATAATAATAATGTACAATATATATTATGCACCATAACACAGTGCAGTGCCGCAGGCACACACACTAACAAGCGCACAGCCTGAAGAGGGTAGACTTTTAAAAAAATATTTTATTTATTTTTCTATATCAAGGATAAGGGAATAAGCACTCATGGGCTTTTATTTTTACATCCAGTCCCTGTGTGTATGCAGTTTTGTTCATCGTGTCATCTGTTCCTAACGGCACACAATGGCCTACTCTTACGAGACTGGCTTGACTATAGCAAGTTTGTCCAAACGAAAGCTGGTACAGTGTACGTAATACTAAGTAGCTGTAGACATGATAATGAAAATAGTAATAATACAATATGCAGAACTACAGAAAAGTGCAGGACCACTGCCACGTGACATGTGCACCCCCATGCATACCCGGGATACCCCCGCCCTCTCCTCCTTACCGCCCCCCATCATCCCCCCCCCCCCCCTGTCAAGAATAAGGCCCTTTTCCAGAAGATGTGACAATTGGGCGGTTTGTGTCCCATCCTATCTCGACTTTTGCACAGTAAAAGACCCCATGGCACCAAAAGAGTGTTCTACTGTATGCCTACACACTTTGCTATCATCTTTGTAACGCGTAATGTCCGTTTAGTTTCTGTGTTATTGTTTCTGGACATCTTGCTGTGTTTCTTTTTGTTATCAAGGGCTGCTAATATTTAAATTATTTGTCAAATCTGTCTGTCTGTGTGTTTGTCTGTCTGCCTGTCTCTGTCTCTCTCCCCGGCTAGACAGAGAGAGTGAAAGAGACAGATATATAGATACATATATAATATATAATACACAACATATAGAAATACATAGATATGTATGTTTATATACATATATATATATATATCTATATATATATCTATATATATATCTATATATATATATATATCTATATATATATCTATATATATATATATATCTATATATATATATATCTATCTATCTCTCTCTCTCTCTCTCTCTCTCTCTCTCTCTCTCTCTCTCTCTCTCTCTCTCTCTCTCTCTCTCTCTCTCTCTATATATATATATATATATATATATATATATATATATATATATATATATATATATATATATGCGGCGCTCCACCACGAAATGAGTTCCTTAGCACATAACCTACTTTTCCGCTAGGAGCCATTAAAGGCAGGTTGGGTCAAGTTGGCAATTTTGAGATTTTGATTGATTATTAAAGTATAGCCGTTATTCTACCTTATAGTGAAATATCAAATCATAATTTTGTTTCCTTTTGCCTTTAAACGTGTTTTAAAAGTACCCAAGCCCTCATTCTGACCACCTATTAGGATGCTAAACTTGTCAATTTCTCATTTTGTGATTTCCTGCAGTCTAGCATTTCAACTTTCAATAACTTTTCCAAGAATTGTCCGATTTTCAATCCGTTTTTTTTGTGTTGTATAGCCATTCCATTTCAATTTGATATCATATCAACAACTAAAAGTTGACCTCTGGTGCAATGCGTCTCATTATGTGGTGGAGCGTCACATATATATATATAGAGAGAGAGAGAGAGAGAGAGAGAGAATACGAATACGAATACGAATACGAATACGAATACGAAATGTTTATTCAGATAAGGCCAAAGCCCCTTTCCGAAGGGGATAAACATAATATCAACACAAATATTAAGTTGGAAATAAGTACGTATAAACATACATCTAAACAGACGTCCTTTCATAAACAAATAATCAAAAGCATTACATTCGAAAATTAAGTTGCCACAATATACAGTCGCCTCAAAGCTTTATAAGTAAACAATGCTAGATTATATAGTGTATCCTCATTTTGTGATGCCATAAGTAAATTAAATCTAAAGCGACATGGATTATTGTAGAATTTAGGTTGAATCAATTCAGTTCTCAAATCATGCAGAACAGGGCAGCACAACATAAAATGAATTTCGTTTTCTTCAAAACTATGACATAAACGGCACATGGTCTCATTATCATTCTCCCTCTTTTTATATCTAAACCGATGGCATGCTATATCTGATATACCTAACCTAAGTTTTGTTAATGCACTCTTTACATATCTATTCATTGTAATTCCAATGTACATTTCAACTTTATTATTTGACTTAAACATTCTATACTCAGCAAATCTCTGACTAGTCTCTATGTGATCATGCCATTCCTGCCACCTGCAATCTATGATTCTTTGTTTGAAACTTTTTATAAACTGTCTAATGTTTTCTACTCCCTGATTTTCCCAGACATATGCAAATCCATACGTATACAAGCATTCTCGTATTCCTGAAGCCCAAGTCTTTTTTCCATTTCTGTCCAATCTATACAAAGTCATATATGCTTTATACGGTAATCTACTACAATCCATTCTAGTCAATTTTAGCCAATAACTGATACATTTTACATACGAATTCAAATATATTGGGTACCTACCAAGTTCACCATATACAAAGTCATTGGGTGTTCTACTATCTACATTCAAAAAGCGTTTCAAAGCAAATAAGTGTAACTTCTCAATCACATCACTATTCTCAAAAGCCCATATTTCTGCACCATACTGCAAAATTGACTGCACCTGTGAATCAAACAGCTTTGCAAAAATACCAAAAGAACTGCAATCCAGTTTATACAATGCACGAAGTATCATCAAAACAGCTTTCTTCCCTCTAGTTACCAAATCCTGACATGCATAAGAGAAACTAAGCCTAGTTGAAAAATATATTCCTAAATATTTATATGCATTAACTATATTGATTCTTTCTGTTCCATAAGTCCATTGTTCATGCTTAGAAAGGTGCCCCCCTTTACGAAAAACAATGATATTTGTTTTTTCCATGTTCACTTTTAATTTCAATTTCTGTGCAGCTGTGTATAAACTATTCAATTGCCTTTGTAGTCCTACCACAGATACAGACAACAAAACAATGTCATCAGCAAAAAGCATAATAAACAATTCTGTTAAATCAAACGATACACCATGTTTTCCATGTTCAATAATTTCATTTGCAAGCTCATTGACAAATAACGAAAATAAAATAGGACTGCATACATCACCTTGTTTCACCCCTTTTGTACAATTCACAAAATCTGACAAATTTGAACCGCATCTTATTCTTGCTTTAACCTCTCTATACATGCTCTTAACACACCTAAATAACTTACCCCTTATCCTATTTTTCAGCAATACAGGCCATAAAAGTTTTCTTGAAATAGAGTCAAAGGCCTTTTCAAAATCTACCAATGCAACATATAATTTCTTATTATTTGCAAACTGCTTTTGAACTGCTGCTAACAAAGTAAACATGTGATCTACTGTGCAATACCCCTTTTTAAATCCAGCTTGGTGTTCCCCTGTTATATCATTTAATGTTACCCACTCTTGCAATCTATTGTTAATGACAGAACTATACAATTTACTTGCAATATTACATAACGATATACCTCTATAATTATGTGTGTTATTGACATCCCCTTTCTTATAAAGTGGTAAAATAGTTGATTCTGTCCAACTTTCAGGATAAATTCCATTATCAAATAAGTGATTAAATAATGTTACCAAAAAATGTACTACAGGTTCACCAGAATATTTGAAAAACTCGCCAATTAATTCGTCTGGTCCAGCTGATTTGCCATTCTTCAATTTTTTAATTGCCAGTATCACTTCTTCCTGTGCTATAGGTCTATCTTGCATTTCGACTAGTTCATCTTCACATTCAGTTTCATCTGGTACACCTATATCTACTAATTCATCTTCTTCCTTTTCCAAAATACTTTTAAAGTGGTCAAACCATTGCTTTACAGAAATGCAATTTCGTGGTTGTGATTTTTTGTTATATACTCTTTTCACTTTAACCCAAAATTGTTCCTGACACCTAACAGAATTTAACAAATCATTTAGAAGTAGTTCTTTGTGTTCTTTCTTTTTTCTTCTGACCGTATTCTTATATTCTCTCCTTGATATGCAAAATGCTACTCTGTCATCTTTCTGCAAAGAACGCTTAAACTTTCTCCAGAGTCTCCTCATTTTTCGTTTTGCCAATTTACATTCTTGATCAAACCATTCTTTTTGTTTTGGTCTGTGTACTGGAATTCGTTTTTTCAGACATTCTGCTTGATTCTCTACGTTTTATTAAACTTATTTATAGCCGAGTCTACTTCAGTAGTAACCAGACCTATTGCATTACTTATTTCTTCTTTCACTGTATTTGAATTAATAGAATCAAAGAAAGTTTGTGTAAAAGAAGGAGACCATTTATATTTAACCATAAATTGTTCTTTATCAGTATCAAGATAATTTTTAACAGAAAGACAATCCACTTGAATATCAAAACAAAGCAACAGAGGAAAATGATCTGATTCCATTCGATCTAATACATTTAGTGTGATCTTATCAAAAACAGATTCCAGAAGACTTAAAGAACATATGTAATAGTCATTCACACTGCTTCCTTGATCTGAGACATATGTGTAACGACCATCACAATCGCCATTACAAATGCCATTCAAAAAACATACATCCAAACCAGTACACATGTCTAACAATTTTTTACCATAAGAATTCAGAACTGTGTCTTGAGAATGCCTTTTTCTGTGTTGTTCATTATCTTTAGTATTGCACTCATGTAAGCTATCTACACCTAACAAGTTCGGAGAACAATCAGAAGTTCTGGCATTCAGATCACCACACAAAAGTATGTCGTAATCATCAAACAAAAATACCTTGTTTAAAATATTTTCTTCAAGCATAGTTATTCCATTGTCAAAATCAGATACAGAATAGAATGGCGAATTTTCAGGAGGGACATATGTACAGGTAAATAAAACATGTTTGGAAAAATGGAAATAATCTTTATCCAAAACAAAGTGCACACAACAATCACTATCATCATCCACATGTCGTATACAAGAAACCAGTGTTTTGCGTACTAGACAGACAATACCTCCCGAGCATCTCCCATGCTGTGTCAACTTTACAGCTGGCTTCGTATATACTTCATACTCTTTAAATAAATCAGACTCAAAATGATGATCAACAAACGTTTCTACCAGGCACACAAAGTCAAATGACAAAAGAAAATGAATGAAATCAACATCATCAAGCTTAGAAAGCAAACCACATATATTCCAATGAAGAAAAGACAATTTATTTACAAAAACGTCCTGATATTGTGAACAAGAACTGACACTATCAACATCCTCCCCCGCATCTTCATCCATCTCTTCCGCGATTTTCTCATTACGATCTTCAGTTACCTCCCCTCTATCATCATCCTGCACGTCAATCCCATCATTGTCCACAAACTCCCTCCCCACACCAAAGTCATCATCATCACCATTCACACTGCCAGACATTCCCACATCATGTTTATCAATACATTTATTCATGTTAACATAACAGCTAGAATCAAAATCTGATGAAGACAACGCTATTGCAGCCATACAACAACCATCATTAGAGTCAAGTACACACGCTCTTCTATTTAAACCACCCCTTTCTTTTGCAACATCTATATTGGCATGTTTAGAACAACCTAGGCAACGTGCAACATTGTTTGATAACAAACTTTCGCTCTTGTCCAAAAACTGCACGCACTCATTCACACACCCAGCATCTGTCATTGTGGCTTCATCTCCCCCCTCCCCACCCTCTCCCTCTGCACGAAAAAATTCACTGTCATCCACAACAGGCTGAGAGGCTGACAAGCTTCCCTCATCTACCCCATGACAATTTACCGGTGCTACAAGTTCAAAATTGTTCCCACTCATAAACTTGACAGGAGGTTTTGCATGAGAAGAGAAAAACTTTGACTCTTTCCTCCAGGGCCGGCCACAATCCTAGGTGTTTTCTTTCAGTCCATCATCGGCATTGAGAAAGAACTTTTTCCCGTCTATCAGCAGGTGATCGTAGATCATGGTTGCTTTCTTTCCTTGCTCCCTGGCGGCCTTGAGGTGTGGAATCAACTTCTTTCTCACTTCTCTAACTTTGGTAGAAAAGTCCTCGTTGATAAAGATTCCACTGCCTTTCAGTTTTCTTTTTTCCTTCAAGATTTGTTCTTTGTCCTTAAAGAAAGTACAGCGCGCGACAATGGGTGAGTCAGGCTTCGTGTTCAGTCGGTGCACCCTATCAAACTGAAATGTATTTGTCAGTTCCAGTTTGTCAACAAGCACTTCCCCCACCAGCTCCTCACAGTCTTGCCAAGTTTCGTTCTGACTTCTCTGTATTCCATGGATGATCAAGTTATTTCTTTTCGACCTTCCTTCTAACTCATCCATCTTTTTTTCTAAACCGTCCACTTTGCTTTTTAATGTACAGTTTTCTTCTTTCAGGAGTTCATTCTCTCTTCTTAAGCTGTCCACAGAATTCATCAAGTCGTGCACATCTTGTGTCAAGTCCGAGTGCGATTGCTTTAGGTCTGCCATGTCTTTCTTCATCTCATCTCTGAAGGATGTTAATATAGATGCAACATCCTTCAGAGTCAGGTCGTCATCGCTCTTCTCACCTGCTGCTTGGCCAGTGTTGAGTCGTCTCTGTCCGCCATTCATCATCCGCGTTGGTCTGGAAGTGTCCTGCTTTGGTCCTGGGTTCAATTCAATGTCCCCACATTGATGAATTAAATTGCCCATATACAAGAGGAAGAGGAGCAATCCTGCCATGACACCGTCAGCTTTACTGCGTAATGTCAACACTGGCTGAAACATGGTTGCTTTAAATTTTGCTCTGTCGTACATGAACTTCATATATACCGGCAGAAATCCTCCACACATACTTCTGAAAAGTAACGGAGAGACAGGCATGGTGCATCACCTATCTATATGCCAAGTTTTGGAACTGTACAATGTCTGCAAATAACTGAATTTTGCCAAGATTTCAAGAGCTCATCAGCACACGTCTGTTTATGAAAACGTTCAATGTCAGCCCCCCGAGAGAGAGAGAGAGAGAGAGAGAGAGAGAGAGAGAGAGAGAGAGAGAGAGAGGAGAGAGAGGGAGAGGAGAGAGAGAGAGAGAGAGAGAGAGAGAGAGAGAGAGAGAGAGAGAGAGAGAGTGAGAGACAGAGACAGAGACAGAGAGAGAGAGAGACAGAGACAGAGACAGAGACAGAGACAGAGAGACAGAGACAGACAGACAGACAGACAGATAGAGACAGACAGACAGACAGACAGACAGACAGACAGACAGACAGACAGACAGAGATAGACAGAGAGAGAGAGAAAGAGACAGACAGGCAGACCGACAGAGATAGACAGACACAGAGACTCAGACAGAGAGACAGAGACAGACAGACAAAGACAGAGAACACACACACACACACACACACACACACACACACACACACACACACACACTCACACACACACACACACACACACACACACACACACACACACACACACACACACACACACACACACACCATATACCAGATTTACATACATGTGAAGTGAGAGTAAGATTAAATAATCATTTAGTTTTGCGTGTTGTATCGGTCTACCTGCCTAAAGGCCCAAACGAGATTAACACAGAGTGGATTCACAATCTCCCAGCAACTAATGACAAATGGCTAATCGCTGGGGATTTCAATGCCCACTCACCCTTTTGGGACAAAGGCTGCACCTTCGTTAGTAATAATCGTTTTGTAGTAAATATTGTTGACTCATCATTATATCTGCTCAATGATGGTAGCATAACACGTGTCCCTGACATTTCTACCCACAGGGCTTCAGCCATTGATCTTATTTTAATATCTCCTGCTTTAGTGCCAGAGTGCGAATGGAGCACATATGAAGAATCTCTGGGTAGTGACCACATTCCTATCATCATTAGTTTTGGTTTTAAATTAGAACAGCGTGAAAAGCAGACTGACAAGATCCCTAAATTCAACTACAAACAAGCAAACTGGAATATTTTTGAAAGTGTTTTGTCCAGATTTAATTTGAGTAATATAGAAAATAAAGAGATAAATGAACTCTACTCATTGTTCACATGCACAGTTCTAAGAGCTGCAGATCTATCCATCCCCTCTGTTAGATCAGACCGGTCAAACAAGCACACTGGAAATGTTTGGTGGACTGCAGCTTGTGAAGAGGCAGTTAATAACAAAAAAATGAAATACAAAATATATGCACGTCGAAAATCCCCAATAAGTCACAAAAAACTATTAGAAGCAAAGAAAAATAGCGCCAAAGTTATAGCTGAATCTAAAAGACAGTACTGGTCTTCTTTTTGTAATCAAGAAATCTCAGACCATAAACATGAGCAGACAATCTGGAAAAAACTAAATGAAATGAAAAACGGAGTTAACTTACCCTCTTATCCAATAAAGCTGGATAACGAAGAGTTCCCTAACAATTTTAAAAAAAAGCAGAAGCATTTGTAGAAATGTTTTCTGAGTCTATGAATATAAAAGGTTTATCTCCAAACTTACGTTTTCACAGAACAAAGGAAGAAACTAAGGACATGTACAGGGATCCAGAATCTGATGATAATCATTATATTAATGCTCCTTTAACTATAAATGAAATACGGGACGCTTTATCTTCTCTGCCCAATAAAAAGTCATCCGTTGGACTTGATGGTATCTCAAATGATATGTTAAAACATCTACCAGAAAAATGGATTGCTTTCTTACTCGACATTATTAAAAAATGTTGGATCACAGGTGAAGTGCCTCATATTTGGAAGCAATCAGTTGTTGTACCAATACTAAAGCAAGGAAAACCTCGAAATGACAAGAAAAGTTACAGACCTATTGCTTTGACATCTCATGTCTGTAAACTAATGGAAAGAGTAGTCTTAAAACGATTAGTTCATTTATGTTGTAAAAATAATATAATACCAGCTAACCAAACTGGTTTTCAGAAAGGAAAATCATCAATCGACCATTTAGTGAAACTCACCACTCAAATTAGATATCAATTTGCAAGAAGAAAAAATATCCTTGCAACATTTTTTGATATAAAAAAGCCTACGATCAAGTATGGCATGCCAAATTACTGTATAAACTAAAACATATAGGACTGTCGGGACATATTTACTGCTATATAAAAAGTTTCTTGAGTGAAAGGAGCATGCAAGTACGAGTAGGGAATACGTATTCAAATTTTAGACCTCTACAGATGGGTCTACCTCAAGGCTCAGTGATTGCACCGATTTTATTTAATATCTTATTATATGATCTACCTAAGCATATTTCTAACACAGTAACCATTGCTCAATATGCAGATGACATTTGCATGTGGATGAATGTAACGATGAAACGGACAACCCCCAAGAGGGCTTTAAATCACATAAGAAAGGTATATCAAATAGAACTTGACAAGGTAAATCAATATATTTCAGAAAATGGGCTTACAATGTCACCAGAAAAAACACATATCGTACTTTTTAATAACGGTAGTAATCCCCATGATCTTCCAACATTTAGATTAGAAAATGATGTCATTCAATATGAGCAATCTGTTAAATTCCTTGGTGTTATCATAACTTCCAAACTTACCTGGAATTCACACATCGAATATATAATTAATAAAGCCAGAAAAAGCATTAACCTTCTGAAAATCATTAATAAGCAAAAGTGGGGCCAAGACCCTTTGATACTGAAACACTTAGCAACATCACTTGTTCGTTCTAAGTTAACCTACGGTCAAGAAGTGTTTTTCAGTTCTCCTAACTACCTAAAAGGAAAGCTACAAAGTTTAGATTGCAAGGCATATCGCCTTGCACTTGGTGTTCCCTTCCATGCATCATCTTTTGGTACATATAAAGAAGTAGATGTACTTCCTTTAGAAGAATACAGACGACTTGCATGCGCAAAATACATTGTCAGAAGTTCTTCATGCAGCAATTTTGTCGCAAAAGAGGTTAAGATGAAATCCGATGTTGATTTTCCCAAAAGAGCAAAAAACATTTTTTCCTTCTCTACAATTAGGTCTTATTCGAAAGAATTACTGGACAAAGCAGGAATCATCCCAGAGAATGTTGATGTCGAGCAGAAAACCACACCTTGTCCAAAGTGGGAGCAAAACAGAGCACACTTTGACATTGAGCATACACCTTACAGGAAAGACGATAATCCAAATATTTTAATCAGTTCCGTGAGATCGCACATTGAAAACATATACTCAAATCATCTAAAAATATATACAGATGGATCACTTCTTAGCAATCATCAAGCAGGTGCAGCCTTTGTCATCCCCGAATTTAAAATTGAAAAATCATACTATCTTGGAAAAAAATTGATCTGTTTACACAGCGGAACTAATGGCAATACTAATGGCTTTAAACTATATAAATGAACTACCTTTTCTTGTCAACCGAATTTTATTTTGTGTCGATTCAAAATCAGCCCTACACTCACTTAGATCTGTTTCAGTAAAACCGCATTCTAATATTGTGACAGAAATTCATCATTTAATACATTGTCTCATTTTAAGAGGAACAGATGTGAGTTTCTGTTGGGTTCCATCTCATTTGGGCCTTTCTTGTAATGAATGGGAAGATCGCGCTGCCAAAAGGGGTGCAAAGAGAAAGGATCAATAATTTTAATGTATCCACTCTCAATCTCTGAGGCTTACAATCTTTTGGAAAAAGAATCCAAGAATGAAATGAAATTATTAGTTAAAGATTTTGGTAGCAATTCTAAACATCATATTGTAAAGACTTATAACTTTAAAAATATGGTCTCGAATTGTCCACATTATAGTATAGTGAAGCTCAGACAAGTAATCTCGCTACTTTATAGACTAAAGCTAAATGCATTTAAAACAAAATTTGTGACAGGTGTTACGTGCTGTTGTGGTGAAAACATTTCAAGTTTTCATTTGATTTTTGAATGTAAAGTTTTAAAAACATATTTGCCCAATATTCCCAAATGTTCATTAGAAAATGTTTTCAGTGATTTTTCATTAATTTTTAGAATTTCTGAATGTTTGCTTCATAGTCCAGTTGCCCGTTTACTTTAGATTGGACTTTACCTTTTTCTTGTTCCAATAACATGTATCTTATCGATGGTATTTACTGCCTGTAAGAACACACACACACACACACACACACACACACACACACACACACACACACACACACACAGTCACACACACACACACACACACACACACACACACAGTCACACACACACACACACACACACACACACACACACACACACACACACACACACACATATATATATATATATATATATATATATATATATATATATATATATATATATATATATATATATATATATATATATATATATATATATATTGCAGCATTTATCTTACTCAAGTTCACTTGCTTCTATTTGTTATCTTTTAGTATGGACAGTTCAAGCAGTTTCTGATGGTTAGACCTGTTTTGTTGTTGCTTTTTCTATTATCCTCCATTCACCTGTCCACACAAACACACCCACTCTTTTTTTTTTTTTTTTCCCCCAATCATTTGTCTAAAATCACTTTTTAGTGGATAGACGTTAAATTGAAGACACACACACACACACACACACACACACACACACACACACACACACACACACACACACACACACACACACATACACACACACACACACCCCGACAAAAAAGATGAGATAGAAAAAAAAAAAAAAAAAACAAGAACAAAAAACCAAACAAAAGAAACTGAAACAAAAAAACCCAGGGTCAGGGAAGGTAATGCAGCAAGGGAGAGGAGATGGGTACCGCCCTCTACATGCTGGCCCCTCGAGAAGCTGAGGTCTCTGACGCTTTGCTTCCCTACGACCACACGTTATGGGACACCTTTGCCTTTACCTTTTACAACACCATGCAACAATGCACAGTGCAGGGTCTCCATGGTACACACACTCATAAACACGAGCACAATCGAGCATGGGCATGTGTACACGCCTACCCCCTCCCCATTGATTATTGCATGATGATCAATGGTGATGGAGATGATGTAATGTAAGCATCATCACATCATTCTCATCGATCATCATGCAATGAAAAAGCTTAGCAGAAGCAGAAAAAAATATATTGCATGATGATCAATGGGGATGAGGATGATGTAATGATTTATAATGCAACAAAACAACCCCAAAGAAGACAGCCTGTCTTCAATATATATCAAGTCTGTTGGAACAAAGCTAGCAAAGTTTACCCAACAATACATAGTATTATTTTTTTGCTAAGTGACACTCCTCTGTGTGAGGGGAAAACACTCTCAACAAAAGCATGTACACAAATTGCCCATCTTGCATCTGTTTATTCAAGATAACATAAAGAAATATTTTACTTATAATTATTACAGATCTCAGCCTACTCACAAGTAAGCTTTTAAATATATTTGTGCAGTAGCTTATATTCAAACACACAACTGCCTGTAATCACTATTTTTTCATTTTTATAAATCATCTTTATTCAGTTTTTACATGTGCACAGCATAATCTTTTTTTTTACATGCAGTCCCCATGTGTATGCAGTTTTATTAATCGTGTCATCTGTTCCTAACGGCACACAATGGCCTACTCTTACGAGACAGTCTTGAATATATCGCAAGTTTGTCCAAACCAAAGCTGGTACAGAGTGTGCAATACTACGTAGTTGTAGACATGATAATGATGATAATGATCATCATCATCATCATCATCATCATCATCATCATCATCATCATCATCATCATCATCATCATCATCATCATCATCATCATCATTATTGTCATCATACAATATGCAAAAATACAGAAAAGTGTAGGGCCACTGCCACATGCACACATACAAAAACTGCACACACAAACATGAGCACGCGCACGTATACGCCGCGCATACCACCTCCCCCCTCCTTCTCCCCCCCTCCCTCAAGAATAAGGTCCGTTTCGAGAAGATGTGACAATTGGGCGGTTTGAGTCCCGGCCTATCCCGACTTTTGCACAGTAAAAGAATCCATGGAACCAAAAGAGTGTTCTACTGTATGCGTACACACTTTGCTAGGATCTTTGTAACACGTAATTTCCGTTTAATTTATTTCTGTGTTATTGTTTCTGGACATCTTGCTGTGTTTCTTTTTGTTATCAAGGGTTGTCGATATTTCAATTATTTGTCAAATTTGTCTGTCTGTGTGTCTGTCTGTCTGCCTGTCTCTGTCTCTCTCCCCGGCTAGAGAGAGAGAGAGTGAAAGAGACATATATATACATACATATATAATATATAATACACAATATATAAAATGTATAAATATTTGTGTTTATATATATAGAGAGAGAAAGAAGAATAAGAATAAGAATAAGAAGAAGAGAGAGAGAAGAGAGAGAGAGAGAGAGAGAGAGAGAGAGAGAGAGAGAGAGAGAGAGAGAGAGAGAGAGAGAGAGAGAGAGAGAGAGAGAGAGAGAGAGAGAAAGAGACAGACAGACAGACAGACAGACAGACAGACAGACAGACAGAGACAGAGACAGAGAGAGGGACAGACAGGCAGACCGATAGACAGAGACAGACACAGAGAAACAGACAGACAGACAAAGACAGAGAAAACACACACACACACACACACACACACACACACACACACACACACACACACACACACACACACGCACGCACGCACGCACGCACGCACGCACGCACGCACACACACACACACACAGACCGACAAAAACAACAACAACAACAACAACAACAAAGAACCAAACAAATAAAAAACGAAACAAAAAAAACAGGGTTAGGGAAGGTAAAGCAGCAAGGGAGAGGAGATGGGCGCCGCCCTCAACATGCTAGCCCCTAGAGAAGCTGAGGTCTCTTACGCATGGCTTCCCTACGACCACACATGTTATGGGGCACCTTTGCCTTTAACTTTAACAACACCATGCAACAAAGCCTAGTGCAGGGTCTCCATGGCAGGCACATTCATAAACACGAGCACAATTGAGCATGCACGCCAAAGGCCTACCCCCCTACCCTGTACAGGCCTACCCCCCCCTCCCCCTCACCCCACCCCACCCCACCAAAAAAAAGCAATTATCGGGAACATGTGACAAAAGGCTGGTTTAAGTCTCGTCCTACCCCGACTTTTGTGCACTAAAAGAGCCCACAGCATTATGAGTGGTCTGCTGTGTAAATACCTACTTTACTAGCGTCTTTAATATGGGTGTCACTGTTCTTGTGGCGACAAAACAGACACAAAGAAGACAGCCTGTCTTGAATATATATCAATCTATCAATCCACCTATCTACCTATCTATCTATATTTGAGGGCAACCTGATGTGGTTTTTTGAGGGTAGCTTCAAAAAGCCACAAGGATATCAAACATTTCTTTGAATGCAATTGACACTTTTAAATTCTGATCAGTGTCTTGCTGTAAGGTACCACAGCAGGTGAAGTTTCAATCACTGCCAAGACCTCTGATGAGGGCTCATCCAGGAGCTGAAACTCGAGTTAGGTCATGCCCAAAGCATGATCCTTACTCAATAATTCCCCAAATTAATGCTGCCTTCAAAAGATTTTTAACTTACAGTTGATGTTTTTTTTTTAAATCTTTGACAACCATAATTGTGGCGCTCCACCACGAAATGAGTCGCTTAGCACATAACCCACTTTTCCGCTAGTGGCCGTTAAAGGCAGGTGGGGTGAAGTTGGCAATTTTGAGATTTTGATTGATTATTAAAGTATAGCCATTATTCTACCTTATAGTGAAATATCAAATCATAATTTTGTGACATTTTGTCTTTAAAGGTGTTTTAAAAATACCCAGGCCCTCATTCTGACCACCAATTAGGCTGCTAAACTTGTCAATTTCTCATTTTGTTATTTCCTGCAGTCTCGCATTTCAACTTACAATAACTTTTCCTAGAATTGTCCGATTTTTAATCTGTTTTTTGTATTGTATAGCCATTTTATTGCAGTTTGATAACATTTCAATAACTAAAAATTGACCTCTGGTGCAATGCGTCTTATTTTGTGGTGGAGCGTCACAATTTTTATGACTAGAGTGAAGTTGTAACTGGTTACCTGCACTTTGTTTTTTTCCTCTATATTTTCTCAATTATATATATATATATATATATATATATATATATATATATATATATATATATATATATATATATATATGTGTGTGTGTGTGTGTGTGTGTGTGTGTGTGTGTGTGTGTGTGTGTGTGTGTGTGTGTGTCTCAGACACTCCACAACATAATGATTCCCATAGCACCAGAAGTCAATTGGTAGTTATTGACCTGTCAATAATAGAATGTCAGAATAGAAGCGAAAATTTGCTGTCAAATAAAGAGATGAAGCTGAACACAGTCGTGTTTTTATCATTATTTTAATATATATATATATATAATATATATATATATATATATATATATATATATATATATATATATATATATATATGTGTGTGTGTGTGTGTGTGTGTGTGTGTGTGTGGGTGGGTGCAAGTGGTTTTGTCATCTTTACCAAGTTAGATAAACGAAAAAAGTGTGTGTGTGTGTGTGTGTGTGTGTGTGTGCAAAGTGACCCTTCTGTGTGTAAAGGGAAAAAAACACTCAACAGAGGCATGTAAACAAAATCGCTCATCCATGATAACATGAACAACTATCTTACATCTATTACAGATCTCAGCCTACTCACAAGTAGGCTTTTAAATATTGCTACTACTGTGTTTATAACACCCTACTGCCTGTAATCACTATACATTCAAACATACAGGAGATACAGGTGTGAAACAGGCAGTGAAGTATTACAAGTAAACAGTAAACTATCTCATCACTGCTTTTAATTTGTTCTTTGGTTTGTAGAACTCTCATTAACAAGGAATCAACTTTAACTTTCGAATAATGAATAATAAAGTACGTGGAGTAGGATTTATATTCTAGATTTTCTTTTTGCAAAATATTTCCATTGATTATGAGAAAAAAAATCAGCGGCATACAAGAAAGTTCTTCGAAATAATCAGAAAATTATACACAGAGAAAGATAGAGGACTCTTGGCACAAAGTTCCTTCCCTTTATTTCTTGGGATTACTTTTCTTTAGTAACTGTCTTAAAGGGGTTTGTGTCTTATAAGGTTCTCACTGTCTGTCTGCCTGTCTGTCTGTCTGCCTGCTTGCCTCTCTCTCTCTCTCTCCATCATTAAAAAAATTGCATATACATTTTATTGAATATAGATAAAACACACACTTGTACAACACATTTTAGCAGGACTGTTATTGTTATGATCTAGATCATTAACTCTCAATTTTTCTTACATTTTATTTTTATTTTCCAGGACAATGAAAGCAGATCTCATGAGATTATTTTGCACAGAGTCCCCGTGCTGCGTGGTTTTGCAAATTGTTTCATTTGTTCCCACAGAAACGCAATGGCATACTCTTCAAAAAGCAGAACAGGTCAAAGTGTGTACACACAGAAGAAGAAGAAGAAGAAGAAGAAGAAGAAGAAGAAGAAGAAGAAGAAGAAGAAGACGAAGAAGAAGAAGAAGAAGAAGAAGAAGAAGAAGAAGAAGAAGAAGAAGAAGAAGAAGAAGAAGAAGAAGAAGAATTACAAAGAATTGCGAAGAAGTGCAAAGAAAACTTTTGAAGAAGAATTGCTAAGAAGAAGAATTGCTAAGAAGAAGAATTGCTAAGAAGAGGAATTGCTAAGAAGAAGAAGAATTGCTAAGAAGAATTGCTAAGAAGAAGAAGAAGAAGAAGAAGGAGAAGAAGAAGAAGAAGAAGAAGAAGAAGAAGAAGCTGCTGCTGCTGCTGCTGCTGCTGCTGCTGCTGCTGCTGCTGCTGCTGCTGCTGCTGCTGCTGCTGCTGCTGCTGCTGCTTCTGATGATGATGATGATGACCACGACAATGAGGATGAGGTTGAGGATGGTGATGGTGATGAGGATGATGATGATGATGCCTGTTTCTGGAAAGTTTTTAACTTGTTTGAACCAAATATCCATCATAACCATAAAAGGATACAGCACATTGGAATATTTCATTGAAAATCACATAATATCAATGATAATATACAATATATATGATGCACCATAACACAGTGGAAGGCCACGAGCAAACTCAAACACACACAAAAACGCACAGACAAACACAGGTGCGTATACACACCTCTCAAGAATAAATCGCGTTTTGAGATCATGTGACAAAAGACCCGATTGAGTCTCAGTCTCAACCCATCTTTTGCACAGTAACAGAACCCATGGCACAATGAGAGTGTTCTACTGTAGGCATGCACACTTTAATAACATGTTTGATATGCGTGGCGCCGGTCTTGTGGCGACACCATAGCCCCCAACAGGGCAGCCTGGCTTTAATATAGCAAGTTTTTCATAACAAAAGCAAGTAAAGTGTATGCAATAATATGCAGCATTCCACATAAAAAATAACGATAATATACAATTATGATGCAAAGTGCAGGGCTGCCGCCATATGGGTACACACAGAAAAGGCAGACACAAATGCAATTGCGAACAAATGCTTGTAAGCATACCCCCTGTCCCCCAAGAATAAGGCGCATGTCGAGAAGATATGACAAAGGGGCGGTGTGAGTCCTGTCCTTCCCTGACTTTTGCACAGTAACAGAGCCCATGGCACCAAGAGAGTGCTCACTGTATGCATACAAACTTTACTAGTATCTTTGATATAGGTGGCGCCAGACTTGTGTTGACATGACATGCACAGCCCGAAGAGTGCAGACTTGAAATTTATTTTATTTTATTTAATTCATTTATTCTTTTACATCCAGGACAAGGGAATAGGCACTTACGTGCTTTTTTTACATCCAGTCCCCGTGTGAATGCAGTTTTGTTAATCATGTCATCTGTTCCTAACGGCACACAATGGCCTACTCTTAGAAACTGGCTTGACTATAGCAAGTTTGTCCATGATATGAACACGCGCATGCATACGCGGGGATACCCCCGCCCTCTCCTCCTCACCCCCCCCCCCCCCCCTCAAGAATAAGGCCCGTTTCGAGAAGATGTGACAATTGGGCGGTTTGAGTCCCGTCCTATCCCGACATTTGCACAGTAAAAGACCCCATGGCACCAAAAGAGTGTTCTACTGTATGCGTACACACTTTGCTAGCATCTTTGTAACACGTAATTTCCGTTTAATTTCTGTGTTATTGTTTCTGGACATCTTGCTGTGTTTCTTTTTGTTATCAAGGGTTGCTGATATTTAAACTATTTGTCAAATGTGCCTGTCCCTGTGTCTGTTTGTCTGTCTGTCTCTGTCTCTCTCCCCGGCTAAGAGAGAGTGAAAGAGACAGATATATAGATACATATATAATATATAATATATAATACGCAATATATAAAAATATATAAATATGTATGTTTATTTATATGCAGAGAGTAAGGAAGAGAGAGAGAGGAGAGAGAGAGAGAGAGAGAGAGAGAGAGAGAGAGAGAGAGAGAGAGAGAGACAGAGACAGAGACAGAGACAGAGAGAGAGAGAGACAGAGACAGAGACAGAGACAGAGACAGAGAGACAGAGAGACAGAGAGACAGAGAGAGACAGAAACAGAGACAGAGAGAAAGAGGAAGACACAGAGAGAGAGAGAGAGAGAGAGAGAGAGAGAGAGAGAGAGAGAGAGAGAGAGAGAGAGAGAGAGAGAGAGAGAGAGAGAGAGAGAGAGAGAGAGAGAGAGAGAGAGAGAGAGACAGACAGACAGACAGACAGACAGACAGACAGACAGACAGACAGACAGACAGACAGAGACAGACAGACAGACAGACAGACAGACAGACAGACAGAGACAGACAGAGAGAGAGACAGAGAGAGAGAGACAGACAAGCAGACCAACAGACAGAGAGAGACAGACACAGAGAAACAGACAGAGAGACAGAGACAGACAGACAAAGACAGAGAACACACACACACACACACACACACACACACACACACACACACACACACACACATACACACACACACACACACACACACACACACACACACACACACACACACACACACACACACACACACACACAACACAGACAAAACAGATGAGATAGAAAAAAAAAAGAAAAACACAACAAAGACGAAACAAGAAAAACACGAAACAAAAAAAAAACAGGGTCAGGGAAGGTAAAACAGCAAGGGAGAGAAGATGGGCGCTGCCCTCAACATGCTGGCCTCTAGAGAAGCTGAGGTCTCTGACGCCTGGCTTCCCTACGACCACACAGGTTATGGGACACCTTTGCTTTTACCTTTTACAACACCATACAACAAAGCACAGTGCAGAGTCTCCCTGGCACGCACACTCATAAACACGAGCACACACGCCTACCCCCCTCCCCCACCCCTCCATTAATTATTGCATGATGATCAATGGTGATGGAGATGATGTAATGTAAGCATCATTACACCATTGTCATGATCATCATGCAATGAAAAAGATGAGCAGAAGCAGAAAAAAAATATATTGCATGATAATCAATGGGGATGAGGATGATGTAATGATTCACAATGCAACAAAACAGCCCCAAAGAAGACAGCATGTCTTCAATATATATAAAGTCTATAATGTGTTTTGCAAGTGTGTGTTTTATCTATATTCAATAAAATGTATGTGCAAAACTCTTAATGATTGAGACAGACAGACAGACAGACAGACAGACAGACAGACAGACAGACAGGCAGACAGGCAGACAGACAGTGAGAGGCAGATGAGACACAGACACCTAGAAGAAAGTTAGTTAAGAAAAGTAATCCAAAGAAAAAAGGGAAGAAACTTTGTGCCAAGAGTCCTCTATCTTTCTCTGTGTATAATTTTCTGATTATTTCGAAGAACTTTATAGTATATGACTGATTTTTTTCTCATAATAAATGGAAATATTTTGCAAAAAGGAAATCTAGAATATAAATCCTACCCCACATACTTTATTATTCATAATTCAAAAGTTAAAGTTGATTCCTTGTTTATGAGAGTTTTATGAACCAAAGAACAAATTAAAAGTAGTGATCATATAATTTACTGTTTACTTGAAATACTTCACTGCCTGTTTCACACCTGTGTATCCTTTATATTTCAATGTAATGTGATTACAAGCAGTTTTAATCCAGTCGCATGTCGATTCTAAACCAAATAATCTCAAATGTAAAATAAAGGAAACTACAATTGTATTTTCACAGAATAAGAAAAAAAGGGAGAATTTTGAATTCAAATCTCTTCAGAAGGAATTTTTCTTTCTTTGTAAACAGGGGAAGTGGGATGAGGCCCAAACTGTCAAGGATCAAATTTTGCAACGTCAAAAGGAAAAATTGCGTGGTTACGTCATTCGATCCAAAGCCCAGTCTTTGGGAGAGGGAGAAAGGCCATCGAAATTTTTTCTGCGAAAAGAACTTTTTCGGGGGAAAAAGAAGACTATTCGGGAGGTTGTCAACATGCAGGGTGACAGGTGCACAGATTCCAGGACGATTCTGGAGGCCTTCAGGGGTTATTATACCTCTCTTTTTTCCAGGGAGGACAACGACGGCGCTGTTGTTGATGATTTGCTGTCCGGATTGCCCAGAGTCGAGGATGATGATGCCGAGCGCTTGGGGTTGCCGGTCACAGAGGAGGAGGTCAGAGTCTCCTTACGGAGCATGTGCTCCGGTAAGTCGCCTGGTAGCGACGGTTTGACAAAAGAATTTTATGTCGCCTTTCTGGATCAGCTGATGCCGGTTTTGGTTCGATTATACAATTTCTTTCCAGTTTCTGGGGAGATGTCGCCTTCTCAAAGGCTTTCTTACATATCGGTGATATGTAAAGATGAGGCCAATTGTCAGTCTTTAAAAAACTACCGACCTATATCGTTATTAAACGTGGATTATAAAGTTCTAACGAAACTGCTTTGTAACAGACTCAAGCTGGTCTTAAACCAGATTGTTCATTTTGATCAAACTTGCGCTGTACCTGGAAGATCGATAGTCGATAGCTGCCATTTAGTTCGTGACATTCTCGATTATAGCGCCACCAAGAATCTTCCGGTCATTCTCTTGAGCCTGGATCAGGAGAAGGCTTTCGATCGAGTAGATCATAATTACCTTTTTCGCACCCTGGAAGCCTTTGGGGTGGGGGAGGGGTTTTTACATTGGGTCAGGGCCATAATCAACAAATTATCAAGCAGCGTTTTAGTTAACCAGTTCATTTCCGAGCCTTTTTCTGTCGGTAGGTCGGTGCGACAGGGGTGCAGTTTGTCACCCTTGTTGTACGTCCTCTGTTTGGAACCCATCCTGGTTAAAATTCGGAAGGATCCCTCGGTTCGCGGTTTCCGCATTCCGGGTCAGAAGGAGCCGCAGAAAGCCTCGGTTTTTGCGGACGACAGCAATTTCTTTTTGACGGACGAAGGTTCGGTGGGGAAGGTTATTGAATGGTATCGCTATTTTGGTCTGGGCTCTGGGGCCAGATTAAACAAGGCCAAGTGCAAAGGCCTTTTCTGGGGAAAGTGGAAGTCGCGGTCGGACCACCCCTTTGGAATCTCCTGGGTGGACAGCTTAAAAGTTTTCGGGGTTTGGTTCGGTTCGGTCACAGCTGACGAGATGTGGGGTCCCGTTTTGGAGAAAATTAAACGTACCTTGAATATGTACAAGGGGCGCATGATGTCGGTGTACGGTCGCGCGGTCATTGTTAACACCATGGTTTTATCAAAATTATGGTACCTGGCTTCCGTTGTTCATTTACCAGATGTTTTTCTGAGGAAAATTGAACAGGCGGTCTTTTCCTTTTTTTGGAACGGCTCCACGGAATTCTTAGCGCGTAGCACAATGTATCTGCCTAAAAGCAAAGGAGGTGTGGGTGTCATCAACATTAAATGGAAAATTTTCAGCTTATTGTTGTCGCAAGTTTCCAAAATTATTTTTGACGACAACAGCCTGCGTTGGGTCCCTTTCGGACACGTGTGGTTAGGGTTGCGCCTGGTGCGTTTTAGCGCGTACAGATTTTCGAACTCGTTCCCGCATTGCGGCGAGGACCTTCCTCCGTTTTACAGACACCTTTCGGAGGTTCTTACCATGGTTTTTCGGGACTCGCCAACCCTTTCTTTTGCGAAGGGAGCCAGATGCCGGTTTTTTTATAAGCACTTCACGATCAGATATGAAGAGACCCCTCGGGTCATCCGCGTTTTTCCGCGGGTCGATTTTGCCGCGGTTTTCAGTGGCCTGGCCAACCGGCTTCTGGACCCTGTTGTTTTAAACGTTTCTTTCAAACTGGCGCACGACATCCTTCCGGTAGCCTACCGTTTGCGACTTTTCCACATGCCGGTCGACCGGTGCTGCAGTTTCTGTCATAAGGAAACAGAGACAGTGCCTCATTTATTTTATTATTGTACTTTGGTGCAGGGGGCGAAGTCCTTTTTGGCAAAATGTAGTAAGGCTATCGAAGGCGTGGGTATATCTCTAGATTGTGTTCGTTTTTCGGTCCTCGGCGGTTCTGGCTCCCGTCACGTGGAGAAGGCGGCATTTCTGATCGTCTTATTTGAATATCGGTACGCAATCTGGCACTGTAGAAACAGGGCTCGCTTTGATAAAAAGCCTTTTAGGTCGGAGGACATCACTTCTTATTTCCTGGCGCGAGTCAGAGTCCGCCTGTTGGTAGACTTTTCGAGATGGCCTCTTGAGAGGTTCGAGCATTTTTG
This sequence comes from Stramonita haemastoma, assembly GCA_030674155.1. Taxonomy (NCBI): domain Eukaryota; kingdom Metazoa; phylum Mollusca; class Gastropoda; order Neogastropoda; family Muricidae; genus Stramonita; species Stramonita haemastoma. The sequence continues at coordinate 54,317 of JASPKP010000243.1, forward strand.
GGCTCATGATGCCCTTTGTAGCTTGTTGCATGATGGGTCAACCCTCGATTTTAAGTTTTAGATCGGTATTTTTGGGAACGTTGCATGTTGTGCATGTTTGTTTGATGATCGGTCTGTGGGTGTGCACGAGTGTTTCCTATGGTGGGAGACTGAGTTCTTGAGGTAATAAAGATGGCCTGGATGTGTGGTGTGTGAGTGTGTGTGTGTGTGTGTGTCAGTATGCGTGTGTTTGTGTTGGGGTGTGTGTGTGTGTCTGTGTTTTTGCTGGCATTATTTGTGAAGAAGGATACGGTTTGAGAGTTGGTTTTTTTTTTTTTTTTTTTTTTTTTTTTTTTTTTTTTTTTTTTTTTTTTTTTTCCTGAATGCTTGTAGTCATATTTTTTGCCCATTGATTGGGATCTTTTCTGATCATCATGGGTTTGAAATGCCCATGGGAACTGGGTTTTTGCCAAAGATTTTTCATGTAAAACTGGGTTCCTGATCAGTGCTTGCTGTTTTCTTTGGGGGTGATTTTTTTCTATTTTATACATGTTGTGTACAAGGAAAACTATTTGAGGTGTGAGCATGTTTGGGGTGAAATTGCGTGTATGTGGTAGGGATTGTCTTCTTATACTGGGTTATTTTAGGTGCCTTTCATGAAGAAAGGTGTTTTTTTTTTTTTTTTTTTTTTTTTTTGTTTTTTTTTTTTTTTTTTTTTTTTTTTTTCTATTATGATCACCATGGGAAGAGGCTTTTTTCAAGATGTTTTTCATGGAAAATTGGTTTGGTTGTTTGAATTTTTCTGTTATATTTCTTGAGTAGATTGAAAACTATACTTGTTGTGTATAAGGATAACTATTGGTGGTGAGTGGGTGTGCGGTTTTGAGCATAAAAATGCGTGTTTTTTTTTGTTTTTTTTTTTTTTTTTTTTTTTTTTTGAGGGGGGGGTTGCTTCTTTTCGATTGTCAGTGATTGTCTACGATCTATTATGGTGACCATTGGAAGAGGCTTTTTTCAAGATTTTTTCATGGAATTTGGTTTGCTTGAGTTAATTTTTCTATGTTATATATTTTTGTTGATTGAAAACTATACTTGTTGTGTATATAACTTTTGGTGGTGAGTGGGGAGTGCGGTTTTGAGTTTAGGTGTGTGTGCGAAATTTTGTGCATAAAAATGCTGTGTGCGGGTGGTTTTCTCCTTTTTTTCTTTTCTGAGTTATCTTTTTATGTTGTGTGAATGTTGGAAAAGTTTTAAAGTTCTTCTTTTTCTTGCTGTCCATGTGTGTGAGGAGTTAAATGAGCGATGCTATGTTGCTTTTGTTGTGATGAATATCATATGCTGTACACATGTAAAAATTGAATAAAGATGATTTATAAAAATGAAAAAAATAGTGATTACAGGCAGTTGGGAAAATTATCTGTTAAAACAAATATATTTAAAAGCCTACTTGTGAGTAGGCTGATATCTGTAATAATTATAAGTAAAATATTTCATTCATGTTACGGATGCAAGATGGGCAATTTGTGTACATGCCTTTGTTGAGCTGTTTTCCCCTCACACAGAGGAGTGTCACTTAGCAAAAAAATAATACTATGTATTGTTGGGTAAACTTTGCTAGCTTTGTTCCAACAGACTTGATATATATTGAAGACAGGCTGTCTTCTTTGGGGCTGTTTTGTTGCATTATGAATCATTACATCATCCTCATCCCCATTGATTTTTTTTTTTTTTTTTTTTTTTTTTTTTTTTTTGGTCACCATGGGTTTGAAATGCCCACAGAAAGTTTTTTTTTTTTTTGGTCACCATGGGTTTGAAATGCCCACAGAAAGTTGTTTTTTTTTTCTAGAGGGTTTTCATGGAAAATTGGGTTGCTGATCAGTGCTTGCCATTTTCTTTGAGGGTGATTTTTTTTTTATTTTATACATGATGTGTACAAGGAAAACTATTGGAGGTGTGCACATGTTTGGGGGTGAAATTGTGTGTATGTGGTAGGGGTTGTCTTCTTATGCTGGGTTATTTTTGGTGCCTTTCATGAAGAAGGTTGTTGTTGTTGTTTTTTGGGGGGGTTGCTTCTTTTGGATTGTCACTGATTGTCTACGATCTATTATGATCACCATGGGAAGAGGCTTTTTTCAAGATGTTTTTCATGGAAAATTGGTTTGGTTGAGTGAATTTTTCTATGTTATATTTGTTGTGTAGATTGAAAACTATACTTGTTGTGTAGAAGGATAACTATTGGTGGTGAGTGGTGAGTGCGGTTTTGAGCTTAGGTGTGTGTGCGAACGTTTGTGCATAAAAATGCGTGTGTGGGTGGTTTTCTCTTTTTTTTTCTTTTTGCTGTGTGAATGTTGGGAAAGTTTTAAAGTTTTTTGTTTTTTTTTTCTTTTTCTTGCTGTCAATGTGTGTGAGGAGTTGTTCGAGCTTTGAACAATGAGTGATGTTGTGTTGTTTTTGTTGTCATGAAAATTGTATGATGTACACATGTGAAAGTGAATAAACATGATTTATAAAAATGAAAAAATGTGATTACAAGCAGTTTTGATTTCTTGCGTTATGAGTGAGTAATATTTAAAAGCCTACTTGTGAGTAGGCTGAGATTTGTAATAATTATAAGTAAAATATTTGTTCATGTTAGATAAACAGACTTTAGATGGGCAATTTTTGTACATGCCTTTGATGAGCATGTTTTCCCCTCACACAGAGGAGTGTCGCTTAGCAAAAAAATAATACTATGTATTGTTGGGTAAACTTTGCTAGCTTTGTTCCAACAGACTTGACATATATTGAAGACATGCTGTCTTCTTTGGGGTTGTTTTGTTGCATTATGAATCATTACATCATCCTCATCCCCATTGATCATCATGCAATATTTTTTTTTCTGCTTCTGCTCAGCTTTTTCATTGCATGATGATTGATGAGAATGATGTGATGATGCTTACATTATATCATCTCCATCACCATTGATCATCATGCAATAATTAATGGGGAGGGGGTAGGCTTGTACAAAGGCATGCTCGATTGTGCTCCTGTTTATGAGTGTGCGTGCAACTGAGACCCTGCACTGTGCTTTGTTGCATGGTGTTGTAAAAGTTTAAGGCAAAGGTGTCCCATAACATATGTGGTCGTAGGGAAACGAGGTGTCAGAGACCTCAGCTTCTCTAGGGGCCAGCATGTTGAGGTCACCTTCCCTGACCCTGTTTTTGTTTTTTTTTGTTTGTTTTTTTTGTTGGTTCTTTGTTCGTGTTTTTCTTTTTTTTTTCTATCTCATCTTTTTTGTGGGTCTGTGTGTGTGTGTGTGTGTGTGTGTGTGTGTGTGTGTGTGTGTGTGTGTGTGTGTGTGTGTGTGTCTTTTTATGCTGTGTGAATGTTGGGAAAGGTTGTTTTTTTTTTTGTTTTTTTTTTTGCTGTCCATGTGTGTGAGGAGTTGTATGAGCTTTGAACAATGAGTGATGTTGTGTTGTTTTTGTTGTCATGAAAATTGTATGATGTACACATGTGAAAGTGAATAAACATGATTTGTAAAAATGAAAAAAAGTAGTGTTGTCATACTGGAATATATTTAAAAGCCTACTTGTGAGTAGGCTGAGATCTGTAAAAGATGTAAGATACTTAGTTCATCTTATCTGGGATGAGTGATTTTCATACATCCCTCCGTTGAGAGTTGTTCCCCTTATACACAGGAGGGTCACTTAGCAAATACACTCTTTTTAGTTTTTAGTTTAGTTTGTTGATGATCGGTTTGTGGGTATGCACGAGTGTTTACTATGGTTTGAGACTGTGCTCTTGAGATAATAAAGGTGGCCTGCGTGTATGCGTATGTGTGAGTATGCGTGTGTGTGTGTTGGTGTGTGTTTTTGTCTGTGTTTTTGCAGGAGTTATTTGTGAAGAAGGATATGGTTTGAGGGGGTTTCTTGGTTGGTTGTTTGGGTTTTTTTTGTTGTTGTTGTTGTCACCATGGGTTTGAAATGGCAACAGAAAGTTTTTTTTTTTTTTTTTTTTTTTTTTTTTAGAGGTTTTTCATGGGAAATTGGGTTCCTGATCAGTGTTTGCCATTTTCTTGGGGGTGAATTTTTTTCTATTTTATACATGATGTGTACGAGGAAACAAGATGTTTTTCATGAAAAATTGGTTTGGTTGAGTGAGTTTTTCAATGTTATATTTGTT
>JASPKP010002425.1:0-7500 GCA_030674155.1 Stramonita haemastoma
TGAAAATGGGGTTTGGAGAATTTAACAAATTGCAATATTTAAAAACCTTTTCTTTTTTTTTTGTTCTCAGCGTAATCATTGATTCAATAACCCTAACCTTTTCTTTGAAAGGGTACACCCCCCTTTCCTGTTTTGATTTCCCAAGTTAAAAATTTATAAAAAATTTTATAATTTTTCTTTTGCCCCCCAATTTTATAGCATTAAAAAAAGATTTTTTTTTTCAATCGACAAATAAACTCAAAATAGAGAGTTTGCTTTTAACTTTGCTGTTGGCTACCTTTTTTCTTTTGAAAACTAAACTTGCAATTTAAACCATTTTTTCCCCCCCCCTGATCCGACTAGAGCCCCTGAGGTTCACCAATGGTGAACTTTGCATTTATTCATAATATATAATGAAATTCATTTCCTCCCCACTAAAAAGGGTAGGCGAAAATTCTGAAAACAGGGTTTATACTGGTTTTTTTTTTGGTTTTCCCCCTTTAACCCAAATGAACACTAGTAATTTGGAAATTTTAAAAATTTTAAAACACGCATGTATTATAAAATATCTTCTGTTTTTGTAAACAAAAAATAGAATTGAGGCACTGGCGGGTCTGCATTTGATTTTTAACCCGGGGAGTTTGGGTTAAAAAAAAAATCCCGCCCTTTATTCACCAAAAAACCCCCCGGGAAATTAAAACCCTTTTGACTAAATAGACCCATGGGATTGAGGATGAATGGTCTTGACAATTTCACACTTTTTAATATACATGCCCATGAGGTCCCCATTTTTTGTTTGTAATGCAAAGGGTTTGTAAGAGCAGGCCAAGGAAAAATTTTGCTAAAGTAGCCTTTTCCCACTTTACTTTTCCATCGCCTTTGTAAATTGGAAAGGAGCTTCACAAAATTTGCTACCATGTACAAAAAGTACAATGTTTTAAAAAAAGCTTTTACTAAAGATCCATTTCAATTCCAAATTAAATTTAAACACCAAAAAAGGGAAAATGAGGGTTTGATTTTCGAAAGGGAAAAAAGAAACATCTAAAGAATAAAAGGGTGGGATCATGTAATGTCCCTCAAGAGCTTAGAATACAACTTTCCGTTCCCGCACCAAACAAAATCCACACATCATGCCCCCCATGCAAACAACACATTTATTAAAACTGAAAATACTCCCACACATGTTCTGCAAAGCATGCATATCAGTGATTATATACAAGATTCTAGTTCACATGCATGGGCATGTATGTGCGCACAACTTTTAAAAGGGCATTTAACAGCTTACACCCCACCATGCATGCACGCCCCCACGGCACTCACTAAACTCCCCCGCACCCCCCTCCCCTCGAAAAAGCGCGCGCACACACACACACACACATACACACACACAAAACACACCCCCACACAACACACAACCACCCCACACACACACACACACCCACACAAAAACTCAAAATTCAACAAATTTTGTTTATTCATAAAGTACGAAATCCCTAAAAACATAAAGTGTAGCTGAAAAAAACAAGAAGCTTACAGCACTGTAAAGACCCTTGCATTATGCTCTTTGGAAACAACCATATAAATCTTCCCTTTGACATCAACTTGAAGAAAATCTGTAATCTTTTGTGAAAGCAAAAAGAAAAATAATCTTGTGACATGCCAAAACTACTGATTACTTATAAAGTACTACAGTCTTTCCCTTGGCTATTGTAAGGGGGTTTTCATAGTCACACAGTCATCTGTGGTTTTTTTTTAACATTTTTTTTTCTCACCCCCTCACTGGGGTAAAACAAAGTTTTTATGCTTTCTTTTTTCTAAAATGGTGATCTAAGTTTAGTTTTGCAGCCCCAGAAAAAGTGTACCTGTTGCATGCTGAGTGGGGTTTTGGGGTGTGTGTGTGTGTGTTGTGTGTTGGGTGGATCACTGCCCCTGGAAAAACAAACCACCATGTCTGTCCCGTAACTGCCTTCCCCCCTCCACAACAGATGGAGAAAAGATTTTCATATGTGCGCAAAATGTTTTTTGGGAAATGAAATCGGGATCTCCTGTAAAGTCTCATGATCAAAAAACCAGAAAAAAAGGGGTCAGAAACTCAGAATATAGGTTTCTCAAGGGAGGGAAAATCCGTAAATTGGGCCCTTATTTATATAAAAACCTCATCAATCAACAAGTTTTGAGGCTGATACGCTAGTGAAGATATCACAGAGCTTTTGGGGGCTTTATTTAGAAGCTGTTCTGGAAAGTGGGTTTAAGAACCAATTTTTGCAGCAGTTTTTCTGTTGTGTTAGGAGTTCTAAAATTAAATTGGGATTTTTTTTTTTTTATAAATTTAAAAAGAAGTAAATTTACTGGAAATGGAATTTTGAAATATTAAATTGCATATTTAAATTGCCCTTTTTTTGATTTTTTGGGAACAAAAATAAACAAAATTTTTGGGAAATAAAAACAATAAATGTGCTTTATTTCCTGTGTAAAACTTTGTGTCCTGTATTAAAGGAAATTGTTAAATTTACACCCCAATTTTTAAAAAAATTTAAAAAAATCAAAAAAAATCTTCAGTTATGAATGAATTTGGGTTTTTTTTTTTTTTTTTTTACAATAAAAATATTTTGAAATTAATGTAAAATAAAAAATTTTTTGTTTTTTGGGTTTTAAATACCGGGACTTTTTTTTATTATTAAAAATTTAAATTTCCATGGTCCTTCTTTTTTTCTTCCTCCCTCCCTTCCCTTCATTTTGTTTTTTTCAAAAATTTAATATAATTTTTAAATAAAAAAAATGCTAAATCACCTTTGCTTTCCATTTGCCCTGAATTGAAGGGGCAGTATATAAAATTTATATTTTTTTTTTTTTTCTCCCGGAAAACCAGCCCAGGGGGGCATCCATTTTTGTACCCAAGGCAGCACAATGCCCTCCATGAAGGGAAAAGGTTTTGGGGTTTTTGGGTTTTTGTTTTTGGTTTTTGGTTGTTTTGTTTCCTCATTATTTTCTCTAATTTCCGCAGTGGTGGGGTTTTTAAAATTTAAAAAAACTACCTTTTTTTAAAATGTTTTTCATTGTGACTTCAGGAGGCATGCGGGAGAATGTTTGTGTTTTTTGTAACCTGCTAAAAAACTGACATGATATTTGGGGGTCTTTTAAAAATCATATTTGTCTTCGCATATATATATATATATAAAATATAAAAATATATCATAAAAATAATATATAATTTTAAAATATATATTTATACACATCTCCCCTCCTCTCTTCCTCTCCCTCCCCCCCCTTTCCCCCCCCCCTCTTTCCCCCCTCCCCCTCCCCCCCCCCCCCCCCCCCCTCTCTCTCCTCTCTCTGTGTCTTTAGAACCCCCTTTTTTTTGGGAAAGACCCGTTAAAAAACATTGGCCGAAAGGAAAGTCTTCTCCATCTTCCTTTTACTTTCCTCATCTGCATTTTTGTTGGGACGCTGTCAACCAGGAGTAACCCTTTTGGGGCTAAGGCTCTGGTGTGAACATGTCTTCTGTGTGTCCCGTGAGCCACACCCGGGCTGCCAATTTTTCCCCCTTTAAAAAACCCCCGCCATGGATCCGTCTATTAGAAAGGGGTGGGGTGAGCAAAGGGGGTCAGTGGGCCCGTTTTGGGCTGTCCCTTTCCTTTTGTCTGTCATTTCTTTTGTTTGTCTTTTTGTCTTTTGTTTGTCTTCCCTGCTCTGGGTTTTTCCGGGGTTTCCTGTTTGTCTGTTTTCCCCTTTTCCCCCCATGCTCTGTTTTTTGTCAGTCTCTTTTTTCCCGTCCCGTCCCGTTTGGTTTTCATGCTCTTTTTTCTGTTAATTTCCCGGGTTTTTTTGTCATGCCCTGTTTTTTTTTGGAGGCTCTGTCGTCTGCATGCCTTTTTTTTTCTGTCCCGGGCTCTTTTGGCTGCAGTGCTCTGGTTTTTTGGGGGGTGCTCGTTTTTTCTGCAGTGCTCTGTTTTCTGTTAGTGCTCTGTTTGTCTGCAGTGGGGTTTGTCTGTCCCGTGCTTTTGTTTGTCTGTCATGCCTGTTTTCTGTCAGTGCTCGGTTTTTTTTGGTTTTTTTTCTCTTTTTTTTCTGTTTTTGGGGGTGTTTTTTCGTTATGCTCTTTTTTGTCTGCGGGTCTGTTTTTTTTTGTTTTTTAAACCCCCCTTTTCCCCCAACCGGGGTTTTCTGGGGGGAAACCCCTTCCCCTTTTCCCGAACCCCAACATGGATTTTGGCCCCCGGGGGGTTTCAAAAAAATAAAATTTTTCCCTCCCAACATTACCTTCACTGAAAATTTTTACCAAAAAATGAAGTTCTTTTAGGCCCCCAAAAGGGCCCAACCTCTGGGGTCTTGGGGGGAATTAAAACGCTGGTAATTTTTTTAAAGGAGGGGGAAAAAAGGGGAAAAAAAAAATATGTTCCTTACCTTATTTTTTGATGAAAAAAAAACTACAGGGAATGTTTTCAGAGAATCCAAAATGCAAGAGGGGGGTTTTAAAAAAAGGGGTGTTGGGGTGTGGGGTTTGTTTTTTGGTGTGTTGGGGTGTTTGTGTGTGGTGTGTGGGTTTTTTTGGTTTTTTTCTTTCTTCTTTTCCCTTTGGGTTTTAAAGTCCCCTTTTTTTTACAAAGGATTTAACAAGGGGGGATTCCTTAAAAAATTTTTCCGAAAAGGGGATGGGGGGGGAAAAAGGGAAAAGGAAAAAAAAATATAAAGGGTGATGATAAAAATTTTTAAAAAATTTTAAAATTTTTTTAAAAAAAACCTACGGGGGGAAAATGGCAAATACTTTTTTTCAACGAATTTGGACAAAGGGGACCGGAATCATACAGAAAAATTTGGGTATTTTTTTCCTAAAATTTTTTCCCCAAAACATCCCTTTTTTTTTTATAAGGGAAAAAAAGCACCAAAAGGGAATCAAAAAAAAAATGGAAAGGGCCCCCTATAAAAAAACAAACAATGCAAGGGGAAAAAAATTTTTGAAAAAATTTTGTTTTCCCCAAAAAAATTTAACGGTTTTAATTTTTTTTTAAAAATAATTTTTATATTTGTGGGGAACACAAACGATTTTAAAAGGAAAAACTAAAAAAAAAATTTAAAAAAAACAAGTTTTTTCAAAAATTTAAATAAAATTTTTTAAAAAAATAAACGAAAACCCCTTTTAAAAAAATTCCAAACCCCCTTTTTTCAAAATTGGGACATTCCCCCAAAAAAAAAGGGGGTTTTTCCCAAAAAAAACTGCCAAAAATTTTTTTCCCCGTAAAGACCCCCAAAATTTTAAAAACCCCCCAAACCCCCAAAATTTTAAACCCTATTTTCCTTTTGGGGAAAAAAAGAATTCACAAGGGGGTTGGTTTTTTAAAAAAAAAAAACAAAATTTTTAAATTTTTTGATCCCAATGTTTTAAAAGGCCCTTTTAAAAAAAAAATTTTGGGGCAACACAAAAAAACCAAAAATTTTTAAATTTGCAAAAAGAAATTTTTTGAAAGAAAAATTTTTGGCCATGAAAAATTTTCGAAAAAATTTAAAAGTAAAAAATTTTTAAAAACCTTTTTTAATACCCCAAAAAAAACTTTTTTTTGGGGGGTGTGTTGTGTGTTTGGGGTTGGGGGTGTGTGTTTGGGGGGTGTGTGTGTTGTGTGGTTGGGGTGTGTGTGGGCTCTCTTTGTTTAAAAAAAAAGGGTATGGTGTGTGTGAGCATTGTTTTGTCAGTGCTTTTGGGGTTTTTCCCCCTTTTAAAAAGGGGAAAAGTTGGGGGTGTGGGTTTTTTTGGGGTGTTTTTTGTGTGTTGGGTTTTGTGGGTTTTTGTGTTGGGGTGGGGGTGGTGAGACCAAAAAGAGACCCCGGGGAAAAGAGCATTGTGTTCCGGGGCCCCTTTTTGGGCCCTTTTTCCAAAAAAGGTGTGTGTTTGTTGTTTAAAATTGTGGTCAGGCCCCCCTTTTTTTTAAAAAAGGGTTTTGGTCTGGGTTTTGGGTTTTTGTGTCTGGTGTGGATCCGGTGCATGGGTGTGTTGGGAAAAAGGGTTTTGGAACCCTTTTTAGCCATTTTTTTCATTTTTTTTTAAAGGGGGGGGGGGGGGGGGGGGGGGATACAGAGTAGACTCCTGTTTGTGTACACCTGGGGGGGAGAAGGGGGGGAGGAGGGGTGTAGGGTTCTTTTTGTGTACACCGGGGGGGGGGAGGGGGATGTGCGAAAAATGTTGAGTGTGTTTTTTGTGTGTTTGTGCTGCATGCGTGTGTGGTTTTGTGTGTGTTATGCGTGTGTGTGCGTGCTGGCGTGATATTTGTGTGTGCATTGTGTGTGCATGCGTGTGTGTACATGCATGTGCATGCATGCGTGTGTGTGTAACGTGAGCTGCTTTCTCAGCCTCATTTCACCTCAGTGTTGTGTTGTTGGGATTTCAGGGGGGTATGTGACAGGCAATCAGCCAGCTGTGGGAAGGCTATCCACAGAAACCACGCCACCTCTGCCGTAAGTCGCTTGGGTCAAGTCAGGTCAAGTCAAAAACACTTTAATTAACTCTTAGTGCCCTGAACCACTCGAAAGTGCAATATCATCATGCCATACTTTTTAAGCTGAGTATGGCCAATGGAAACTTTTTCTCTGTCCATGCACACTAGACACCTTAGGAGAATGTTTCTGTTTTAGTATTGCAGTGTTTCATACAGAATACATGGAAACGCCACTCAACACAATTGTGTTTAATTATGTTGTTTACTAGAGATTACATAATAATTGCGGACAAAACAAGCAAACAACTTTTGAAACATGATACAAACATGAAAGAAAAATAATGCAGCATATTTAACAATCATTTACCAACACTATTCTCAAATTTCATGCAGTTCTGATTTATAGTATGAGAGATATTACATTTAAACATACCCACCCATTTCAGCTCATTTTGGCCAAATCCTTCCATGACCAGGAAGTTGATTGTGTCAGTTCACTATATGAGACTAAGAGTTTTTAATTTACCTGCCATGTATGTTTATGATGTGTGTGCATGTGTGTTTTTATCATTGTATGCTTTCTCCCCATGTTTTTCTGTGATAACATGCATTCCTGTTTGTTTGCTTTGCAGGTTCATTGTCAAGTTTTTCTTCATCATCCAGGTCATATACACTTGCATAATAAAAGGATTATGTTATCAGTGGATGGTCCATTTTAAGAATAACTTCTTTTTTGTGTGTGTTAGTTTCTTGTTCTCTCTAACTGTTCACTTTTTTTTTTTTCACTTTTTAAAAATTTTACCAGCATTTGTTTAACTGCAGAATGTTATGAAATCGCAAATGTAATTCATTTTAAAGTTAAAGTTAAAGTCTGTCCCGAGCCTAAGGCTCATCAGCCAGTGCTTATCCCGGTTTCTGTGGCGTTAAGCGACTGAGAGTCATTGACTCCACCCTGGATAGACGCCAGTCTATCGCAGGGTTAACCCCCAACACAAGGTTGGTACCCTCCCTTTTACACCTGGGTGGGGTGAGAAAATAGCCGTAAAGTGCCTTTTCCAAGGCACAACGCCATAGCTGAAAGCTGGGATCGAAC
>JASPKP010002425.1:12500-15000 GCA_030674155.1 Stramonita haemastoma
TGTGTGTGTGTGTGTGTCTGTGTGTGTTTGTGTGGTGTGTGTGTGTGTGTGTGTGTTGTATTTGTTTGTGTATGTGTGTGGGGGATGTTGTGTGTGTGTGTGGGGAGGGGGGGATGTTGTGTGTGTATATTGTGTGTGTGTTGTGTGAGTGTGGGGGTGCGTGTGTGTGTGGTATGTGTGTGTGTGTTGTATGTGTTTGTGTTTTTTGTTTGTTTGTTTTTTTTATTCTTTTATATCGAGGATAACAGAATAAGCAATCATGTGCTTTTTTTCATCCGGTCCCCATGTGTATGCAGTTTTTGTAAATATTGTCATCTGTTCCCACCGGCACACGATGGCCTACTCTTACGAAAAGCGGAACAGGATTTAATGTGTGCGCAAGATGTTCTGCGTGCGTTTGCACACGGGCCTCGGTTTAAAGTCTCATCCGAAGGACTTTTGGGAAGAGTGTGTGTGTGTGTGTGTGTTTGTGTGTGTGTTGTGTGTGTGTGTGTGTTGTGTATGTGTGTGTGTGTGTGTGTGCGAGGATGGGGTCAGCCGTTTTTAGCCGTTGTGTCCAGCAAAGGGTTTAAAACAATATATAAGTAGGAAGGTGGCGGGATGGTTAAGACGTTCGTCTGCCTGACAAGTAAACCCTGAGGTTCTAGGTTCGATTCCCAGCCTTGATGTTTTATCGCAGTTTGACAACACAAAAAAATCAAACTGAATGTCAAAGTCATTCGGCTGAGACTATAAATCAAGGCCCAGTTTGCAAACACACACAGAGTATCTTGTGTAAACCCATTTGCCTTTCAGAAGAGTTGGCCATTGTGTGCTGTTCAGAACGGTAGACAGAGAAAAAACCCAGCATGCACACAGGTGTCATGTTTTGACACAATGCCCAAAGTGGGAATGCGGCTACCTAAATGGTGGGGAACAAAACTGGCATACGCGTAAAGCTCATCATTGGGGAACCTCGGAACTCTAGCTGAGGAAACCTCCCAAAATATACATATATATATATATATATATATATATATATATATATATATATATATATATATATATATATATATATGTCGAACTATTCTGTGGTAAATTTCCCACCACTGTGGGGGGGGGGGGGGGGGTCACCCAGAACATGCCACACACTGTCTCTCTCCTCCCACCTGGGAATGAATCACTGTGAGACTGTTAAGTACACACACTGGATGGCGATGATGGTTAGAAGTTGGGCCTGTACGGTTCAAGTACCGCACCACACCACACCACATACTAGGCAGCCCCACTGTGGCTTCAGAGGACTGAATGAATGAATGTTGTTGTATTGTTGTTGTGTGGACAGGTACGGCTTGGAGCAGACCAGCCAAGCCAACACGGACCCCAGCACTGGCAACTACAACACGCAGATTGTTAGGTCAGTATCCCTCCGTCTGTTTGTTTGTTTGTTTATTTATTATTTTATTTATTCTTTTGTACCAAGGATAACAGAATAAGCAGTCATGTGCTTTTTTTCATCTGGTCCCCGTGTGTATGCAGTTTTGTAAATATTGTTATCTGTTCCCACCGGCACACGATGGCCTACTCTTATGAAAAACGGAACATGATTTCAGTGTTGATTCTAGGGTGCGCCCTTGCGGGATTCCCGCATTTTTTTCAACTTTGCCGCAAAATAATGTGACCAGTGCGTCCTAACGGACGCAAAAAAACTGTGGATAGCGCATATTTGAACAAACAGTGCGCCCCCGCAACTGCCGTTTCTATAGTTTCAAAATAGCGCTACATGTGTTGGTCATTACGTTGATACTCCCCGGACAGCAGGATGCACTGATTAGCGCCTACAGCCGTCACAACCATCACAAAGCGGCTGGTCTGACGGCTGGCCCTACTCATTTACGTCATTACGTCATTTTTCAAAGGAGCCGTGACTCCTGAAACAAGTGACGTCATTGTGCTAGAGATCGTTAGTGGTGTTAGTGGAAGGAGCGGGGAACCAGGGTTCAAAGCTAATAGACCTAAGAGTTTTCTAGGCGGTTTTTCAGATCTGGCTAGACAAGTAGCCCATGCTTGGCAACAATAATGATGGCATAGGGTAGACTATCAGCTGGATATCAAAACTGACTTCCCTCTCTCTCTCTCTCTCTCTCTCTCTCTCCTCTCTCTCTCTCTCTCTCTCTCTCTCTCTCTCTCTCTCTCTCTCTCTCTCTCTCTCTCTCTCTCTCTGCATGGGGGGAAAAGACTTTGATATTGGATTTCACCTCTTTTCTTACTAGATCTCTCTTTAACAGAAAATCTCTCTCTCTCCCTCCCTCCCTCCCTCCCTCCCTCCCCCCCCTCTCTCTCTCCCTCCCTCATGGGGAGGGCAAGATATTTGCTGTCACCTCTCTTCTCATCTAGATCTAGATCTCTCTCTAACTCTGAAAGTGGAAATACAAAATTGACTTTGACCCCCCCCCCCTCTCTCTCTCTCTCTCTCTCTCTCTCTCTCTCTCTCTCTCTCCTCTCTCTCTCTCTCCTCTTC
>JASPKP010002425.1:20000-23187 GCA_030674155.1 Stramonita haemastoma
TCCTTCCCTCCTTCCTTCATACTGAGTGTGGGAGAGGGGGAGGAGGGAGAGAGGGAGGGAGGTGTCTGTGTGTTTGCGTTGCTGAGCTGTCATGGAATCGATGGTGTTGGTTTTTTTTTTTTTTTTTATCAAGCCTTTTTCCAGTTTTCTTCTTCTTCTTCGTTTTCTTTGTCTTCTTCTTCTTTTTCGTTTTCTTCGTCTTCTTTTTCTTTCTTCTTCTTCTTCTTCTTTTTATGTCTTCTTTTTCTTTCTTTCTTCTTCTTCTTCGTTTTCTTTTGTCTTTTTTCTTCTTCTTTCTTCTTTCTTTCTTCTTCTTCTTCGTTTTCTTTGTCTTTTTTCTTCTTCTTCTTTCTTTGTCTCGCTTCTTTTCCCCTTTTTTGGGAGCTTCAGTTTTTGCGTGTGTGTGTATGTGTTTTGTCTTGAGGTGTGGGTATGTGTTGATTTTTTGTTGTTGTGTGATCTGCCTGTGTCTTTGTGTTTCATCATGAGGCGTGTAGGGTCTGTTGTTAGGTTTCATTCTTATCATTGAACGGTGTTTTTTGCTAGGGGGTGGTTGTGTATTAGTATTTATATTTATTTATATATATTATCAACCAGTCATGTTGGTTTGGGAACTTTTGATTTTTTTTTGTTTGTTTTTGGCCAGCGTACACCAATCTTGTTGCTAGTTTATGAAACCGAGGTAATAGCTAGTCTGCGTGTTACAGCAGGGGTAGGTTTGGTGGTGTGGGTAGACGGCCTAGAGTAGATACCATGCACCCAAGGATGTTGGGTGGTTGTTTTTTTTTTTTCTTTTTTTCCCCAGAAGAGTGGAGAGGGCTATGATTCATGGCTGCCTCGTTTAACCCTCTTAGTCCCATACCAGGATTTGTCAGGATTGAACAGTTGCCCCCCTTTAGTCCCGAACCGGGATTTGCCAGGATTTACACACAGTAGATTTCCATCATGCCAGTGACCATCACTAATTACTACCACATGCTAAAGCTCTATCAGGCTAGAGGTAGAAACCCTGCTGAGATTCTGGAAGTAATTATAGCTGCTGGTATGTACTTAGAAGGAGGAAAAGGCAAGGGAGGATGTGTGCCTGACCAGATTTCGTGATGGAATGCGAAATCTAGGGGCATTTTTGTGTTCAGAGACACAGAATGCAAGAGGGTTAAGTGGATTCCACCTGTTCCTTTCATGCCTATGTTTGTGTTTTAAACATTGTGGATGCACCGTATGCGACGTGTGTTTCACAACCTGATTGGTCCATTTCTGTATGATTTTTGCTGTTGAAAGATTGTTGGGGTTTTTGAGCCTAGATTGAGAGTGTGAGTTCATTTCTGAAAGGTGTCGTGAATTCTTTAAATCATAGGATTTAAAAAAATGTGTGTTCAGTTTTGCTTCTGGAAAAGATGTCGTTAAATTCTCTAAATCATAGGATTAAAAATGTTAATTCATTTTTGGTGTTGGAAGATGTTGTTAATTTTGAATCATAGAATCGAGACTACTTGTTCAGTTTTCCCTTCTGAAAAGATGTCGTTAAATTCTTTAAATCATAGGATTAAAATTGTTTGTTCTTTTTTTTTTGGCCGTTGAAAAAATAATTATCATTAATTTTAAATATAGAATTGAGACTACTTGTTCAGTTTTGCTGTTGACAAGTTTATGGCATGGGATAGAGAATGTTTGTTCAATTTTTTTGTGTCAAACGGGGAAACATTGATTTTGAATCACAGGGTGAGGAATGTTTGTATCATCACCATGTTGTGCACAAGGGTCATTTTAATCATGTGCAAGATGATGGTGTTTGTTTGGCGTTGTGTGTGTCGGTGTGGATGTTTTATCAAAACACATGGCAGTTGGTCTTATTCGTCAACATTAAAAAAAGAAGAAAAAAAAGAATTGTACACCTCTTGCCTGTAATTTCATCTCCCATGTGCTAGAAAGATGAAAAAACCCTAAACAACAACTACGCCCCTCGTGTTATGTAGCAGTGTTTGTGAATTCGTTTCACATTCCCCCATTTTGTCAGTCATCTTCGTACCTTTGGGGTATGAATGTCATATAACTGGGTACCCAAAAGTTATAAGCCATAAGTAACTTTTTTCTTCTTTTCATTCTGTTGTTCAGTTTTAACTGAAAAGGGATTACATTTCCTAAAGTTTTTATATTTTTGGTCTTTGAGTTTTGAATTTTTTTTTATTTATTTTTTTTTTTTTTACTGTTTTGAAAGTCAGAGATCAGGAAAAAGTGTAGAGAGCTCATACATCAACTGATGGTTTTGTACGGAACCCATGAGAGTTTACAGAGTTACTGCCCTACCTACCGCTTACTTCCCTTCTCATCACTGCTGATGTCCTAGGTTGAGTCTCCTGTCTCCATTCTCTCTCTCTCTCTCTGTCTGTCTGTCTGTCTGTCTGTCTGTCTCTCTCTCTCTCTCTCTCTCTTGTGCGCTCTCTCTGTCTCTGTCTTTCTGTCCCCTCTCTCTCTCTGTCTGTTCCCCCTTTTTGTCTCTTTCCCCTGTCTCTCTCTCTCTGTCTACTCTCTCTCTGTCTCTCGCTTTCTCTTCTCTGTCTCTCTGTTCTCGCTCTCTCTCTCAAAATTAATTTAAGATGTCCTTGGGGTTTATTTCAGTGTTTGTTTTGTTTTTTTACCCCGTTTGTTTATAAAAATTTAGTTGTATTGGGGCTGTATGAACTTAATGAGCGTGAATTTGATTTGAACACATACGTATATCATTATATTTACTTATTATAATTTATTTATTTTTGAACACATAGGCACATAGTTTATTATCATTTTTTTTTTCTTTTTCATTTCCTTTGGGTAGAAAGTTCAGGTTCAGCAATGGTGGTGGGATTATTTTTGTGTATACATATATGTGACTGTTTCACCCTCAAGAAGGTAGCTGCTTTCTGACTTCGGGATGGTGTCTAAGCAAAACACCATGTGTGGATATGGAAAATAAAAAGTATCTATTCCAACCAGCGCAACAAAATGGCCCCACTCCCCCATAAGGTGGAACGTGTTCTTTGTGTGTAATATCCCTGAACCAGGATATGGTTACCTTAATGGTAGGGGAAAAAAAAGTCACATGCACTAAAATGTCACCACTGTGCCTCGAGCTCTAGCCTTAAGAAGGGGGGAGAAAAAAAATGTGTATGCTTGAGATGTGTGTGGGTGGTGGGGTGGGGGGTGTGTG
>JASPKP010002426.1:0-2500 GCA_030674155.1 Stramonita haemastoma
TTTTATTTTTTAATTTTGCGAAGGCTTTTTGTTGTTATCGACCAACAATCTGCTAATAAGGAAACTTGTAATTATAAACTATCTTCTGGCCTTAAAGCTTATATCTTCCTTCCTTTCTAAAAAGACAACAACAAGTTTATGTTAACAAATATTTTTTTAACCTTTTCTACCAAATAAATTTGGTGTACCACAGGCTCTATCCTAGGGTCCAGCTTTATTTTCTGTTTACATTAATGATCCCCCTTTATTTACAAAAGTTTCCTGTGACTTATTTGCAGATACTCCACATTGAATTAACCATGTTAACTCGTCTAAAGTCTTTCGCGATTTGCAAAAGATATTAATGTGCTTCTGGAATGGACTCAAATAAACCAATGGCACTTCATCCAAAGAAAACCAAATTTATGCTCATTTCCACAAGACAGAAACGACAAACCTTAATATCAATCCCCCACCGCTCTATATTGGCAAGAAAAAATAGAGGAAGTCCAAATCACAAATTTTAGGGTAACCATTGATAACAAAAACCTACTATGGTCGCCCACATCCAAAACGCTAAACCATTGCCTCAAAGGTATACCAACTCGGTAAGATAAAGAATTTCCTAACTCTGTATGCCAGAAAAATATTCTTTTATTTTTACATTCAAACTTCTATTGATTATGCATCTACATTGTGGGATAGGCCAGCAACAATCTCCTAAATTAATAGTGAGAGTGCATAAACCGCGCCATAAAGCTTATCTAAACAAATCATCTTCTTTTAACAGTAGCTGACCAATTCGGAGAAAATATTCTTCCCCTTAAATCCAAGCTTCTTTTTAACAAGGAGTTTTGATGCATAAGATCTACATGGAAATGCCCCATCCTTATTACAAAGCATTTTTACAGTAAATAATTCTAGACACTCTCATTTGATTAATCTACCTCTACCTAAGTTATCCTATTTAAAATCAAGCCTGGCATATTCTGGGGATGGCTGTGGAATAGGCTTCCATCACAATAAAAAATGAAACTAATCTGACAAAATTTTAAAACAATGTATCTAATCTTTTGATGAAAACAATATGATATAACATACCTCCTTCCCAAAGTATTAGTGTAACATGTATATCCTGTTTCTTACTTGTTTGTCTTTCTTTCTTCTCTCTCTCCTCTCTCTCTCCTCTCCTCTCTCTCTCTCTCTCTTCCTCTCTCTCTCTCTCTCTCTCCTCTCTCTCTCTCTCCCCCTTCTTTTGCATTATTGGTATCCATGTTTGTGTATGTTCGTTTGTATCAATTGCTTTGTTTTTCTTGGAGTTATTTTTCTTTTCTTTGAGGGCTGATGAAAAAAAGTCTTGCTACTTAATCTATTACCCTCGTAAAATAAAAATTGCGTTTGCGTTTGCGTTTGCGTCTCTCTCTCTCTCTCTCTCTCTCTCTCTCTCTCTCTCTCTCTCTCTCCTCTCCTCTCTCTCTCTCTCACTCTTTCTCCCTCTTCCTCTTCCTCTCTCTCTCCCTCCTCCTTCCTCTCTCTCTCTCTCTCTCTCCACTCTCTCTCTCTGTCTGTCTGTCTGTCTGTCTGTCTGTCTGTCTCTCTCTCTCTCTCTCTCTCTCTCTCTCTCTCCTCTCTCTCTCTCTCTCTCTCTCTCTCTCTCTCTCTCCTTTTCTCCCCTTCTCTTCCCCCACCCCCCTCTCTCTCTTTCAATACCATGGTGTTATCAAGTTTCCGATATGTTATATCTGACTTCTACAGCCTTCCATTTTGCCCCTTGGAATGTATTGTGGCATAAAGTCGATGTATATCAATTTCAGAGCTCTCTCTCTCTCTCTCCTCTCTCCTCTCCTCTCCTCTCTCTCTCTCTCTCTTCTCTCCTCTCTCTCTCTCCTCTACTCTCTCTCTCTCTTCTTCTCTCTCTCTCTCTCCTCTCTCTCTCTCCTGTGCGGTTTTAAGATCACAGGTAGGTATCATGCCTCCAGCAAATGATTTGCTTCGCTCTGGTGAACTTATCGATTTCATAGTGTCCAGTGTATGGCTACTATTTGTGGTCAAAAGACTGAAGCAAGAAAAAAATGGCTGCGTATACATTTTCATCGTTTTCCCTAAGGACGTGTACGGACAGGTGTCCATGCGGGACCTGGTACTCATACATGTGGGTTGTGTGAGGGTATTATTACTCGGGGGCGTGTGTGCTTGTTAGTCACACACACTTATGGATAATAGGTAGTGAAACAGACATTTTTTTATATATAATAGTTTGTACATACATACATACATACAGACTTACACACACACACACACACACATGCACGCACGCACGCACGCACAACACACACACCACACACACCACACACACACCACACACAACAACCCAACACACACCCACACACACACACACAACCACACACATATATATATATATTATACCGATTTATTGACGAACTTGTTCGACCATACATAATCAATGCTCTAACTAATTCAGTCAGTCAAAGAGTGAACTGTATGGCTTCGTTATTCATCC
>JASPKP010002426.1:5000-7500 GCA_030674155.1 Stramonita haemastoma
TTCGAGGGGATTTTTCCCCTGGAAATAACATCAGTGCTGACTCCACTCTCCCCAAAAGTCCTTCGGATCATACTATAAAGCGAGGCCCCGTGTGCGAAAGCACGCAGATCATCTTACGCACACGTTAAATCCTGTCCCGCTTTTCGTAAGAGTAGGCCATCGTGTGCCGGTGGGAACAGATGACAAGATTTACAAAACTGCATACACTAGATAAAAAAAAAACCCAACGCATGAGTGATTATTCCATTATCCTCGATAAAAAAAGAAAGAATAAATGAATAAATATAAAACCGAGGTCATGTGTGCAGACATGCGGAGAACATCTTCCATGCATGTCAAAACCTGTTTCGCCTTTCAGAAGTGTAGGCCATTGCGCGCGCGCGCGCGCGCGCGCGCGCGGTGTGTGTGTGTGTTCCTGCCTGTGCGTAAGCATTTGTATGTCCTTTTTTTTCTATTCTTTGCCCCCCCCCCCCCCCCCCCACCTTTCTTTATGTGAGGATTGTACAAGAAAAAACGGAAATAAAAGGGGTAAAAAACACAAAACGAAACGAAAAGATGAAAAAAAAAAGAAATAAAGAAAGGAAAGAAAGAAAGAAAAGTAAAAACAAAAAAAAAAAAAGAAAGAAAGAAAGAAAAAAAAGAAAAGAAGAACGAACAGAAAAGAAAAGAAACAAAAGAAAGAAAGGAAAGAAAAGAAAAGAAATAGATGCAGAAAAAAAAGAGAGAAAGATAGAAAAGAAAAGAGCAAAAAGAAAAGAAAGAAAGAAATGCAGAAAAAAAAGAAAGAAAAGAAAGAAAGAAATGCAGAAAAAAAGAAAGAAAGAAAGAAAAGAAGAACGAACAGAAAAGAAAAGAAACAAAATAAAGAAAGAAAAGAAAGAAAGAAAGAAAGAAAAAAAGAAAGAAAGAAAGAAAAGAAAAGAAGGAAAGAAAGATAAAAAAGAACAAAAAGAAAAGAAAGAAAGAAAGAAAAGAAATGCAGAAAAAAAGAAAGAAAAGAAAGAAAGAAATGCAGAAAAAAAGAAAAGAAAAGAAAGAAAGAAATGCAGAAAAAAAGAAAGAAAAAAGAAAAAAAAGAAAGAAAGAAATGCAGATAAAAAAAAGAAAAGAACAAAAAGAAAAGAAAGAAAGAAAGAAATGCAGAAAAAAAAGAAAGAAAGAAAAGAAAAAGAAAGAAAGAAAGAAATGCAGAAAGAAAAGAAAGAAAAGAAAAGAAAAAGAAAGAAAGAAAGAAAGAAAAGAAAAGAAAGAAAGAAATGCAGAAAAAAAGGGAAAAAAAAAACGAAAAGAAAAAGAAAGAAAGAAATGCAGAAAAAAGAAAAAAAAAAGAAAAAGAAAAAAAAAGAAAGAAAGAAAAGAAAAGAAAGAAAGAAAAAAAGAAAAAAAAAAAAAAGAAAGGAAAGAAAAGAAAGAAAAAGAAAAGAAAAGAAAGAAAGAAAGAAAAGATAAGAGGAGCAAGAAACATGACCTTGCATTTCTTAGCACTCCCCGTTGATAATTTTCGTAGACTTGCCTTACTTACCTTCTTTTGTTCTCCATCTGTCTGTCTGTCTGTCTGTCTGTCTGTCTGTTTGTATGTATGTCTGTCTTTCTCTGTCTGTCTGTCTGTCTGTGTCTGTCTGTGTGTCTGTGTGTCTGTCTTCCTGTCTGTCCTTCTGTGTTTGTCTTTCTCTGTCTGTCTGAATCTGTCTGTCTGTGTCTTTCTGACTGTCTTTCTCTGTCTGTCTGTCCGTCTTTATCTGTCTGTCTCTCTGTCTGTGTCTTTTCTTTTTTTTGTGCATCTCTCTCTGTGCGTCTGTCTCTCTCTGTCTGTCTGTCTCCCTCCGTCCTCCCCTCTCTCTCTCTGCCCCCCCCCCCCTCTCCCTGTCATTCTCTCTGTCTCTGTCTCTATTTCCTTCATGCTATGCATTTTTCAGTTTATTTATTTATTTTATTTATACCACTTTATGTCACAGCAGATTTCTCTGCGTGAAATTCGGGCTGCTCTCCCCGGGGAGAGCGCGTCGCCACAAGTGTAGCACCTACCCATTATTTTTTTCCCACTCAGGGATGGTGTCTAAACACAACACCTGTGTGCATGCTGTGGTTTTTTTTTTTTAATTTTGTCATCCGCTCCTACCGGCACACGATGGACTACTCTTCCGAAAGGCGGAACGGGATTTTAACGTGTGCGCAAGATGTTCTGCGTGCGTTCGCACATGGGACCTCGGTTTATAGTCTCATCCGAATGACTTTGGCATTCAGTTCGATTTTTTTCGTCAAACTGGGGAGAAAGGGCGAGCTGGATACGAACCCAGAAACTCGCGGTTTACATATTGGCAGGCGAACGTCTTAACCATTCTGCCACCGTCCTTCAGTTCATTACGTTTGCTTGCTTTTAGCTTTAAAAAAAAAATTCAGAGGGCTGGATATAAAAAAAGAACACAAACCAACCCTATTCTTATGCTTATTTTATAACCCTCTATGAAGAACGCCTATTCATGTTCTCTCTGTCTGTCTG
>JASPKP010002426.1:20000-23183 GCA_030674155.1 Stramonita haemastoma
CGGAGGTCATCGTGGAACATGGCGGACAAGATAATTCTATATCACACTAGCAAACGCACGCGTAACTATAGATGCAGAGACAATCCCATACCGTTGTTGTTGTTTTTAGTTTTGTGTGAACAAGGATGTGTATGGTTTCTTATGATGCCTTGTCTACATAAAAAAACCACCATGCCTTGTTTACATGCATAACATTACCAGTTTCTATAAACAGACAAAAAAAAACAAAACAAGAAGGGGCTACTCTTCTGGAGACACACTCCACCCCCCCCCCCCCCCTCCCCTCCCCCACCGCAGCTCGAATTTAAAGGGAGAAATCCACCCTCACTGAAGTAGTATAAGGTAAAGGTAAAGGTAAAGGTAAAAGGTAAAGGTGTCCCATAACCTGTGTGGTCTTAGGGGAGCGAGGCATCAGAGACCTCAGCTTCTCCAGGGTCCAGCATGTTGAAGGCGGTGCCCATCTCTCTCCCAGAGAAAGTAGTGTATATTCATTAAAAGACCCCCCCACCCAAAAAAAAAACACACAAACAAACAAAAAACAGACAATAAGAACAACAACAACAAACAAACAAACAAAAAAACCGGGACTACTTTACTACTGCAAGCATCTCACACACTTAGTCCTACCCAGCCTCTCTCTCTCTCTCTCTCTCTCTCCATCTCTCTCCTCCCTCCTCCTCTCTCTCTCTCTCTCCCTCTCTCCTCTCTCCTCTCCTCTCTCTCTCTCTCTCTCTCTCTCTCTCTCTCTCTGTGTGAATAAGTGATCTAGATTCCTTACCAGATTTTTTTTTCAAACGTTTTCTTGCGGAACGGTAAACAGAAAGTTTCAATTACATATCTAAGAAGGAGACATTTTTTTCTCTGCATATTTTTGAGCCTCAGTTATTCGTGAACTTAGGTTAAAAGAGACAGAAACTGAGAGAGGGATTTTTGGTTAGTGTGCTACTTGACTCGTATTTAATCAACCGAAAATGAATTCTTGGCTAAGTATTGAACTTATTTTTTGTTAGGCCCAGCTTATCAAAATAATGTTTTTTTTTAATATGACAAACTATGGTATCTTAGGTTTAGGAGAACACGCTTCACCTTTTCTTACCTGCTGCGATGAATGATAACTCGAAATTCAGAAAAGTTTAAGTTTGTTTTTTTAAAGCAAAGGCTGGACAATGGACCAGGAAGGTAAGAAAATAGACAAGGAGGAGGCGATAGGAAGGAAGGGAAGAATGCAGAAACAAAGAGAGGGATAGAAAAGAGGGACTTGTAAACACAGTGCCCACAAGGTGGGAATGCTGTCACACTTACAGCCCCCCTCTCCTGCGCATCCCCCACGGGGGGATTTGATTGGTTTGAAAGTCTCTTCCCTTCTTAACCTGAACCCATAGCCTCCGAGGGATGGGATTTCAAATTGAAAATAGGCTACTAGATTATCTCAAAAACAGAGAGATTCATAGCCATAATTATTATTGCAATTCAAAACGCAGCATTTATTCTACATTTTTAACTGCGAGTCTTTTGTGTTTTTTTAATATTTTTTCTTCTTCTTCGGACTGGTGTTTATATAATTCTCACCATGTGTCTGTGTCCAATTAAGTTTATCAAAGCGCCACCTGCCGGTGCAATGAGGGAAGACAATTTCCGGTATAAGAGCCTATTGTATAACTAACTGTGTGGCGAATGACTAGCAGTCATACAGTTTTTTTTTTAATTTGGTTGGTTGGTTGGTTGGTTGGGTTTTTGTGAAGCTGATTTCGCCAGGCATTCTTATTCAGCTTTGGGCACCAGCTGTTGGACAACTGTGATAGCTTTTCATAAAACTGGCCCCGTTGCTTTTCATAAAACTGGCCCCGTTGCTTTTCAGAAAACTGGCCCCGTTGCTTTTCATAAAACCGACCCCCGTTCACTGCACTGTTAGGCTAAGGACACACCCACCCACAATATTTCTGGCCCTTTTTTTTGTTGCTGTTGTATGATTAACAGATGAGGTGAGGGTTGTTTTTTTTAATTGAGATCCTATTACGTAAGAGACAACACGATTCGGCTGTGCACAACACATTTATTTGTAGTATATATCCTGGTGTCAGCCAGACTCGAGAGACACAGACACATGCAGAGTTGGTCATTCAACTGGAAAAACTCAGAAATTTGCTCCTTTTTTTCCTTTTTTTTTTCCTCGGCTAAAGCTGTGAGGTTCACTAATGGTGGGATTTTTTTTTTTAGCATGCAACCAATTTTCTCTACCATTAAGGTAGCTGCATTCTAACTTCGGGGATATGAGAATTGAACCTACCAATTTGTCAGGACAGTCAGGAAAACCTCCCTGATCTTTCCGATTTTCAACTGTCGTGGGTTGTTTTGACGTGCATTAATCTGTTAGCGTACGAGTACTGACTGGTTTACACTATCCCCCGAAAGGTTTGACATTCAGTTCCATTTTCCTGCCAAACTGGGAAGAAAGGGCAAGGCAGGTGATGAAACGCAGAACTTCACGGTTTACTTGTTAGGCAGGTGAAGGGCGAAAACCGTCCTGCCAAATTTCCTTTTATTCGGTGGATAATTTATGCAGTATGAGTGTGATCCTAGTCTTTCTATAGATCACATAGCTCTCCCAAAATCTGGCTAGGAACATGCAGAAGGCCGAATATAAAATTTCACAAAATCACGTTCACTACTTTAAACACAAGCATTCAACGGGGGAGGCGGGATAGCCTAGTGGTCAGAACATAGCGCTCGCAATTTGACCACCCGGGTTCGATTCCCGTATGTGGGATTTTTCTCCTGGAGTTAACATCAGTGCTGACTCCACTCTCCCCAAAAGTCCTTCGGATAGACTATAAACCGAGGCCCCGTGTGCGAAACGTACGCAGAACATCTTGCACACACGTGAAATCCTGTTCCGCTTTTCGTAAGAGAAGGCAATTGTGTGCCGGTGGGAACAGATGACATCTACAAAACTGCTTACACACGGGGACTGGATGTAAAAAATACACACATGAGTGCTTATTCCATTATCCTCGATATAAAAAGAATAAATAAATAAAGAAAAATAATAGATAAATAGAATGTACGAAGCTATAGGCCTATAGCGTCAGCACACTATTCTGATTACAAGAAGTGTCTTTTTCCCCTTCAAAAAAGACACTATTTCTTTCCTTACAGCTTTTCTGCTTTTATGTGGTCTCTTAC
>JASPKP010002427.1:0-23183 GCA_030674155.1 Stramonita haemastoma
TTTGCATATGTGCCAAATTTTTTTCCCCCCTTTAAGGTAGGGTTTTCCCGGCCCTTTTGGGGGTAATTTTTTAACCCTTTTTTTACAGTTAGGGATTTTTTTTCGAACGCTTTGTTTTAGAAATTTTTGCCCCAAATTTCTCATTTTTACCAAAACCCCGTTTTTTCCCTAAAGTTTTTAAAACCCCTTTTTTGGGGTTTTTCCCGCTTTTTGGGGGGGAGCAAAAATTATGACCCCGTGTGAAGGGGGTTTTTTTTTAAAAATATATTTTTTTTGTGTTTTTTTACCAGCAGGGTGGCCAAAATTTTCCAAAAAAGGGAAAAACCCTTTTTTTTTTTAAAGGGGGGTCAAGATTTTTCCCCCGGAAATTTTCACATGGGCCCCGGGTCTTTTGGCTTGGGAAAAACTTTCTGGGGAGTGGAGTGGATTTCCCGTTTTGGGGGAAACCCCAAAAGGGAAAAAAATTTCCCCCTTTTTTAAACCCCGGGTCTTGGGGTTTGGGAACCCGGTTTTTTCCCGGGGCTTTTTAATTTTTGAAATTTTTTTCTTAAAAACTTTTTGGGTTTTCCCCCCTCCCTTTTTTTAAAAATAAAAAGGTTTTTTCTCCCGGGTGCTTTTTTTTGTTGGGGGAAAGAAAAGGGGAAAAGTATGGGAAAAAAAAAAAACTTTTTTGGTTGGGGAAGGGGAAAAAGGGAAAAATAACCATCCTTGGAAAAGGAAGGGGTTGGTAGAAGAAAAGGGGAAAAAAATTTTTAAAAAAATTGGGGGTTTTAAAAAAACCCAAAAAGGGGTTTTTTTGTGAAAATTGAGAATTCCCTTTTTTAAAAAGGTTTTTTAAAATTTTGTTTTTAGAGGGTTTTTTTTTGGGGTTTTTTCCTTTTTTTTAAAAAATTTTTTTGTGTTTTTAAAGTCAAAGTAAAAATTTTTATTTCCAGAGGGTTTTCATTGAGTAAGCTAGAATTTGTTTTTTTTTTTTCAAGCCATCTATCTAAAAAAAAAACCCCCCCAAAAAAAACCCCCCAAAAAAAAAAAAAAACAAAAAACCCCCCAAAAAACCCCTTTTTAAAAAAAAAAACCCAAAAAAGAAAACTAAAGAAGCAAAACAAGCAGTTTAAAACCAAAAAAAACCCCCCCAAAAAAAAAATTTAGCTCCCCAAAATTGTTTTAACTTTTAAAAACAAAAAAAAAAAAGAACTAAAAAAATTTTTTAAAATTTTAAAATTTTAGTTATAGAAAAAACAAAAACTATAGTAAAAATTCAAATTTTAAAATTTTTTAATGCCCCTGTAAGTTTTTCCCCTTTTACGTAGGCTACAAAAGGGGAAAAGACGCCACGTCGAAAAGCAAAAACCCCACCACCCCACACACACACACAAAACCCCCCAACACCCCCCAACACACAAAACACCAACACAAAACCCCCACAAAAAAAACACACACAAACACACACACAAACAAAACAAACCCCACACACCAAAAAAAAACGGGGGTCAAAAAACCCAAAATTTGTTTCCCAAAACCCTTTTTACTCAAACCAACCAATTTGTTTTTATTTAAAAATTTTTTTTGGGAAAACCCGGGGGGGATTATTTCCAGGGCCCAAAAAAAAAACATCTGAAAAAGGGGTTTAAGGGTTCCCCCAAAATTTCTACGGGATTTTTTTGTAATTACAGTTAATTTTTTTTTTAAAACAGTTCCTAAAAATTTCCCCCCTTTTTAAAATTTTATTTTTCATCTGTTTTCTTGAATTTTTTTTTTTTTTTTGGGGTAAAATTTTTAAAATTTTTTGGGAAACTTGCCCCTTTAGTAGTGTTTTTAATGAATTTTTTTTTTTTATGTTTAAAATAAATGTTTGGTTTTATTGGTTTTTTAAAAAGTTTGGGAAAAATTTTTAATTTTTTTTCTTTGTTTTTTGTAGTCGGGAAATTGGGGAAAGTAAAAAGGGGGGAAAAAGGGGGGGGGGGGTTTTTGGGGGGGGGGGTTTTGCCCCAAAATATTTATGTGTGTTGTGTGTGTGTTATTTTTTTTATTTTTTTTTTTTAAAAAAAAGGGAAAAAAGCGCTCATGTGTTTTTTTAAATTTTTCCCCCTTTTTTCCCCTTTTTTAAAGGGGTTTTGAAAATTTTTTTTTATCTTTCCACCCGCACACAAAAAGGCCTTTTTTTTTCGGGGAAAAAAGGGAAAACCCGGGTTTTAAAAATGTGTGCAAGATTTTTTGGGGTGAAATTTTTGGGAACAGGTTTGGTTTTTGTTCTTTTAGGAAAAGGGGTGTGGGGGGGTTTTTTTTTTTTTTTTTTTAAATTTTTTAATTTATTACTTTTTTATTGAGGGGAATGGAATAAGTATCATGTGCTTTTCTACATCGGTTCCCCCTATTTTTTTCGTTTTTTTTAAAAGTCATCTGTTTCCCAGCCACAAAGGGGGGTACTTTTTTTGAAAAGCGGAAAAAGGGGTTTTTTGCCTTTGAAGTTGTTCGGCGTGGTTTGCCCCATGGGCCCTGGGGTTTTTTTAAACTCTTCCAAAAGGTTTTTGGGGGGGGAAAAGGGGTCAGAAAAAATTTTTAAAATTTTTTGGGGGGAAAAATCCCCTCGAATGGGAATCGAAAACCCCCTCGTATATTACGGGCGCAATTTTTTTGGCCCCTAGGCTTCCCCAAAACCTCCTGTGTGGGGGGTTTTTTTTTGTGTGGGGGTTTTGTGGTTTTTGGGGCGCGGGGGGTTTCGTTGGGGGTTTGGGGGGTTGTTTTTTTTTGGTTTTGTGGGGTTTGTGTGTGTTTTGTGTGTGTGGGTTTTGTGGTGTTTTGGTGAAATAAAAACAAATAAAAAATTTTTTTTTCCGGGTGGTCATTTAAATTTAAACATTAATTTTTGGTTGTGTGGGGTTTTGGGTTTTGTGTGTGTGTGTGGTGTGTGTTTTTGGGGGGGGGGGTGTTTTTTGTTTGAGTGTGTGTGTGTATAAAAGGGGGTGTGGGGTATGAGTGTGTGTGGGGTTGGGGTTTTGGGTGTGGGGGGTGTGGGTGTGTGTGTGTGGGGGTGTTTTTGTTTTGTGAGACCCAGAGAAAAAAGGGGGGCCCCCTAATGGGGTGCTTTAAAAAAAACCCCCCCCCCCTTCCCCCCTTTGGCTTTAATTCAGACTACAAAAAAAAAAAAACAAAAAAAATTTAAAATTTCAAAAAATTTATTATGAAAAAAATAAAAAATTTTAAAAAAAACAAAAAAAAAAAAAAAAATTCCCCTAAAAAAACCCCACTAACCAATAAAAATGCACTTTTTAGGTTCACACCCAAAAAACCACAATGTTTTTTCCCAAACCCTTTTCCAACCCCGGGGCCCCTTTTTAAAACCCCCCGGGGGTGGCAAAAAGGGAAAAAAAATAAACACTTTGAAACACAGACTTTTTGGGGTACCGGGGATAGTACCCCAAAATCACAACAAATTTTAAAGGCCCCGAAAGAAATTTTCGTTTTTAATTCAGTTTACAAAGAAAAAAGCTTTTAAATTAAAAAGGGGAAACCCCTTTGGGAATGTGGGGTTTTGGGGGAAAAAACCCTTGTTTTTTGTTTTGCCCAGGATTATTTCCAAGTTTTTCTTAAATATTTTATGGTGGGTTTTTGGTTTGTTTTTTTTCCAATTTTTTTGGTTTATTTAAATTTATCACCAAGTGTGAATAGACTTTAAAAAAACAAAAACCAACAAAAAAAACAAAATGCCCCCAAACCCATAGCTGTTTTTTACTCCCTTGAAGGGGAGGCCCCAGGCCACAGGAAAAATTACCATGGGTTTCTAAACCAAAACTGGACAACGTTTAAACACTATAAAAAAAACCCAAGCAGTTTTTTTAAATAAATTTTTTTTTCCTTTTCTTTTTAATCTGCCAATTTTTTTTTTCCCTTAAATTGGGGATGAAACATTTGTCTTTTTTTTTGGCTTTGAGCTGAAAACATCAAAAGCATGAAAGGTTTTTTCAAAGGGGAACCCACACCCACACCCATTTTGGCGTGAAACCACCCCACGCACCCCGGGGGCACGAAAACGAAACCCCAGCACGAAAAAAGCACACCCCACCCCCACCCCCACACACACACAAACACCCCCCCTTTTCCTTCAGTTTGGACTGAAACTGGGGCCCCCATTGTGCGTTCGCACGCAGAACATCTTGCGCACACTTTTTAAAAATTTTTTCGCTTTTCTTTAAGGGGTAGGCCATTTTTGTCCCGGTGGGGAACAGATGACAAGATTTACAAACTGCATACACAGGGGGGACTGGATAAAAGAAAAGCATGAGGGGCTTATTCCATTATCCTGGGATATAAAAGAATTTTTTTTTAAAAAAAAAGGAAAATTAAAAAAAAAATAAAAAAAAAAAACAAAAACACACCAAAACACACACACACACACTGCAAATCTTTACTTACCCAGACCCTAAAGGACCAAAAATTTAAAAATAAAAATTTGTTGTGTTTTCAGACGGGGAAAAAGCCGGGATGTCGTTTGGTCGTAGTGTCCATCAACACAGGCGGGGGGGAAGTCCCTGGGGTGAGGGTCCAGCATCCCCCTTGAACCCCTCAGATTTTTACCTTTTCTTCACCCACTTGAAGCCAACAGTGCGTCTTTGGGGGGTCCCCAATCCCCTGCTGTCTCCCTCTCTGATGTCCATGCTTCTTTTTTCCCTTTAATGGTGAAAAATTTGCAGATGGACGAGTGTGCTTGTTCAAGGGAAAAGCTATTGCTGAGGGGTTTTAAAGACCCTTTTAAATTTAGGGCCAGCTTTCGGTGGGTTACGAAACCAAAAAAAACCCTGTACCTAAAAATTTTTTCACGTGTGGTTTATTGTGACTGAAAATTACATTTGTTTTTGCTATATAGTATGTGGAAGGGGGAAAAGGGAGGAAAAAAGGTTTGGGGTTTGGGGGGGGTTTTTAAAATTTTTTTTGTTTTTATAAAACGGGGATAGGGTATAAGGGGATGTATGTAACAGGTGTAATATTATGAAAATTCAAAAGGGGGGGGAAAACCCAAACCATGATCTGGGGGATTTGATTGGTACATTTTTAAATGCATTTTTTTTTTTTCCCATTTCAATATTTTCGTATAAACGTTTTTTAAATTTATTTTGTTTTTTTTTTTTTAATGGGCCCAAATTAGCACTTTTTAATTTATTTTTACTTTTTTTAAAGTGGTTAAGGCCTTATTTTTGTTGTTGCTGTTGTTGTTGTGTGTTTTTTTTTTGTTTTCATATGTGTGGGGATTTTTTTTTAAATTAAATTAATCAAAAATCATTACTGTAATTTTCTGTTTGCTGTTTTTTGTTTTCCCCCTTTCCCCCTTTGGATACCCTTTTCCCATCCGTTCCCCCCCCCCCCTTCCCAGATTTTTTTTTGTTTGTTTTGTAAAATTTGTTATTTGTATATGTTTTTTCCCCCCCCAGGGGGGTTGTGGGTATTTTCTTTTATGGTATTGTTGGGGTTTTTTTTTTTTTTCTTTTTTTTCCCTTCCCTAATATTTAAAGTATAAAAGAGGTATGGAGTCTTTGAAATTATGAAAAAAATTTCCCTTATTGACATTTCTGGGTTTTTTTTTTTAAGTCTTAAATAAGGGGGTTTTTGGTGACATTGAAAACTGTTTTTAAGCTGTTTGTTTGACAAGAAAATTTTTTTAAAAAACTTTAAATTGTGTGAATGCGCGTATGCGCATATGTGCTGTGGGGTTTGGTTTTTTTTTGGGTTTTGTTTGTTGTTCATTTTTTTGTTTGTTTGTTTTGTATTTTTGTTAGTGTATTTGTTATTTCCTTCAGTGGTGAGGGGTTTATTATCATAGGGTTTTTTTTTTTTGTGTTGTTTTTTTTTTCCTTTTTTTTCCTTCTAATATTTAAAGTAGGGGAAATGAAGTATAGAGATTTTGTAATCTAAATTTAAATTGTTATTGATTTTTCCATGGTTTCTTTTTTTTTAAAAGTTTTAAAAAATTGGGGTTTTTGGGTTTTTGTAATTTTTTTAAAAGGGGTTTTTTTTGACCTAATGTTTTTAAAAAATTTTAAAATGTGTTTTATGCGGTATTTTGGTTTTCCCATGCGGAGGGGGGACAAAGCGAGGCGAACTGTGTGGGGTGTGTGTGTGTGTGTGTTTTTTGTTTTGTTGGGGTGGGTGTTGTTGTGTGTGTGTGTGTTTGGGGTTGTGGGTTGTGTGTGTGTGTGGGGGTGAAAATTTTAAAAAGGGGAATTTTTTTTTTTGGTTTTTTTTTGTTGTTATTGTTTTTGCTTTTTTATTACCCTATATGCATATTTTTTTTTTTAAGGCTTTTAAAATTTCTTGTTAGCTAATTAATGTTGGTGAAATGTTTGTTTTGTTTTTTTATTTGGTTTTTTTCCCCTTTTCTTTTTTTTTTTTGGTTTTTTAAATTTTTGGGTTTGGGTTTTTCTGCTTTGTTTTTTGTTGGTTTTTGTTTGGGTTTTTCTTTGTTGTTTTTGTTCTTTTCTTTAGATAGATGGTTTTGATAAAAAAAAATAAAAAAGGGAAATTAATGCTTATTTAATTTTACCAAATTGGGGAAAAAAAAAATTTGGGTTTGAAATTTTTATATGTCCCAAAAGTTGGGGATTTTGGCTTTCCTTCATGGTTAGCAAAAAACCCGGTTTTTTTGCATTGCCATTAAAATCCCAAATTTATGTTTTTCCCCAAACACTAGTGGAGCCGGCTTTGTCTTTGTGGTTTTTGGGCGTTTGGGAATTTTATAATTTTAAAGGTTGGGGGTTCGATCCCCGTTTCGGCTATGGTGTTGTGTCCTTGGGGAAAAGGGGATTTACGGCTTTTTTCTCAACCCCCCCAGGGTGGGAAAAAAAAGGGGGGGGGGGTGGTTGGGAACCTTGTGTTGGGGGTTTAAACCCCGCGGGTTTTGACTGGCGTCCCATCCCGGGGGGGGGGGTCTATGGGTTCAGTCGCTTAACGCCCAGGGAAAAGGGGTAAGGCCCCCGGCCCCTTTATGAGGGCCTTTAAAACTCGGGGCAGGGCTTTTTAAATTTTTAACTTTATTTGCTCTAGTGGGGGGGGAAGGGGGAAAAAAATCAAATCTCGAGCTCAAGGGGGCTTTTTTCATAACTGGGTCGTTGCTT
This sequence comes from Stramonita haemastoma, assembly GCA_030674155.1. Lineage (NCBI taxonomy): Eukaryota > Metazoa > Mollusca > Gastropoda > Neogastropoda > Muricidae > Stramonita > Stramonita haemastoma. The sequence goes on from JASPKP010002427.1 coordinate 7,107, forward strand.
ATAAATAGGTTTGATTCCCCGTGTGATTTGTTTGTGTGTGTTTCATGCATGGGGAACAGACTTTAAACATGCAACCAAAAAACAATGCTCGTGTGATCCATACGGCCGGGTTTTCGTATGTGAGAAGGTTAGAAAGTTTGTTTTTTTTGGGGGTGAAGGGGAAAGGGGGGGGGGGGGGGGGGTGGGGGGGGGGGGGATTGTTTAATTAAAATGAAAGTGTTTGTGCTCCCAAATTTTAAGTCTTTCGGATGAGGGCTATAAAACCCAGGCCCCGTGTGCGAACACACGCGAAAAATCTTGCGCACCGGTTTTTAAAACTGTTCCCCCTTTTCGTAAGAGGAGGCCATCGTTGGGTTTTGGGGGGGAACAGTGACAAGATTTACAAAACTGCTGCACACGGGGACCGGAAAGAAAAAAAAAAACGCATGAAATTTCTTTTTCTGTTTCCCCCGATTTAAAAGAATAAAAAAAAAAGAATAAATAAATAAAAAAATAAAAAATTTTAAAAAAATTTAAAAAAATTTCCTGGGTTTTTGGACCCTGAAAATTGTGTTTTAGGTATAAACCCTGAAGTCAGAATGCAGTACCTTTATGGGGGGTGAAAAAAAGTGCGGGAATTTTTTGCAATGCTTTTTGTTGGTGAAACCCCGAAGCTGTTTAAAAGGGGGAATGGGAAAAAAAAAAAAAAATATGAAAATTGGGTTTTCCCCAGGATTTTGTGCATGTTGTGTGGTTTTGTGTGTGTGTGTTAGTTCTTTTAGTTTTTTTAAAGTCCTTCCAAATAAATTGTTGGGTATCAGGGGCGGGAAAGGGGTTTCGAAGTGAGTGGTTTTGTGTATTTGGGGGGGAATGAATTTAATTAAACTTTATTTTTCAAGGGTTAAAAGAATAAAATAAGCATTAAATAATTTTTTTCATCCGGGAGGGGGGGGGAGGGGGGGGGAGGGGGGGCTGGGGGGGTTGGGATGGCACCCTAGCTAAATTAAACTGCAGGGAAACAAAATTTAAGAACCAAAAAATTAAACAAAATTTGAAAAAGAATAATTTAAAAAAAAGAAAATAAAAGGGTTTAAAACACTTTCTTTGGGAATTCATTAACTAGGGAAACAACATTTTAAAATTATTTAATTGTAAACAATCAAAGTATATAAAAAAAACCTGATATTTGGGAAAATGATTTTAAAGACAAATTTCAATTTTTTTTCATTAGGAAATGTTTTTTGTGTTTTGGGGTGGGGGTGTGTGTGTGTGTGTGTTGTGTTTTGTGTGTGGGGTGTGTGTGGCGCATGTTGTGTGTGGAATGTGTGTGTGTTTTGTCGCGCCCCAATGTTTTTTGTGTGTGTGGGGCAAGTGGTTTTTGTGTGGGGTGTGTGTGTGTGTGTGTGGGGTGTGTGTGGGGTGTTTGTGTGTGTGGGTGTGTGTGTGTGGGGGTTGTTGTGGGGTTTTTTTCCCTTGGGGGTGGGGAAAGGGGGGGAGTGGGTTGTGTGGGTTTGTGTGTGTGTTTTTTTAAAATTTTGTTTTGTTGGGGTGTGTGTGGGGTGTGTGTGTGTTTTTGTGTGTGTGTGTTTACCCCATGCATTTTTGAAAAGGGGAAATTTGGGTTTTGGGGGAATTTTTATTTTCATGCACAGTACAAAATATAGAAGATGGGGGGGAAGTTGACTTTAAAAAAAAAAATTTTTTAAAAATTAATGCATGGGAGATTCCCGCTATACCACTTTATGTACCAAAAAAAAAGATTTCTCTGCATGAAAATTCAAAGGCCCGGGTTCCCTGGGGAGAGCAAGTCACCCCAAAAGTAGCGGGCCCCCCAAATTTTTTTTTTTCTTTTTTCCCGTCTGCATCTAAAATTTGTTTCCTATCAGAGTGGCTTTTTTTCCCGCAGGGAAATTTTTCCGGGAAAAACCCTCTTGTTGCCCCCCGGGGGTTCTTTTTTTTTGCGCCCCCAAATAAAAAATTTTTGTGTAACACAAAAAGACCTTGGTTTTTTCCCTCTCATCCGCAAGTAGCAAACCCGACCAGCAAACTGGTCTTTAAGGGGTGGAGAAAAAGTTTTTGGACCAAAATTTGGGGTTTAAACCACCCCACACTCTGGGCCCCAGCTTTTTACTTTTTTGGCAGGGTGATTACCTCTAGACCCCCTGATCCCCTGATACCTTAAAAAATTTCAGTTTCTTTTTATCACATTTTGTTTTTAAATTTTGTTTATTTTTAATAAAAATTTAAAAATTTTTGATGATTTTAAATTAAAAAAAATAAAAATATTAGATTAAAAAAAAATATATATTATTTTTTGATGTCCGTTTCAGTATTGACTTTTTTTGTAAACCCTTTTTTGGGATTTTACTTTTGTGGTTTATTTTTTTTATGAAAGAACATTAAAAAAAAATTTTGTTTTGAAATGTGAAAAAATTTTAAAATTGAAAAAAGAAAAATTCATGTTGTATCTGAGTTTGGAAAGGGGCAAAATGGAGAGAGTGTTTTACTGATTTTTTGGGACCCCCAAGGAAAAAAAAAGTTTAGTGCATTTAAAAAGTGAGCAAGGGAAACAAAAGTTTTTCAAAAAAAAGACTTCATCCAAAAAAAATTCAAGATCTATGTGGAAAACTATCAACCAGGTAACTAATAAATCATCATCACTTTCCCCATTTTAAAAATTTTCTTTCCTGATCACCCTTTAAAAAAAACTATTTTAAACCCCCCAAAGCCGATTCATTGATTAAAACCCAAAGTTTCTATACAAACTCCCCTTTAAAAAAATGAAAAAAATTTTGTGGAACCAAAAAAATCAATTCAATTAAAAAGAAATTTCTGGGGGCCTCGGTTTTAGTTAAACCCCAAAAAACCCTTTTTGGGGGGAGTGGAGTCAGCACTGATTTTTAATCCAGGGAAAAAAACCCTTTTAACGGGGATGGCTTTGGGGTTTTCGAGGCCAAAGGAGGCCCCCCCTTGATGGAGGACATCGGGGTGTGGCCTGGCAGGAGAGGGGTGGGCTCTGCCATGCGGAAAACTTGGGCCCAAAAAAGACACGACATGAAAAGAAAAAACAATTTTTGCTTCCTTCTGGCTCAGTCGTCACCTGGTTTCAAGGGGCCCCGCCATCCGTTTTTTGACCAGCAGGACAGGGTTGGAAAGTATGGGATGGTGGTTTCCAACCCTCATTGGTTTCCCGAAAAAAACTCAAATATAGGCACTGGAAAAGTTTTGGATCCACTGAGGCTCCAGGAACGAGGGGGGGGAAAATTTTCCTGTGAAAAAAAAAAACAATACAGATGGAGCATCCTTGGGGCTCTTGGGGAGATACGCCCGAAAAAAAAACAAAAATTTTGGAGGAAAAACCCCTACCCCTGAAGGCCAAAAAACTTGCTTCAGTGGGAGTGGGAAAACAGGTTGGGGCATTGGGAGTTGGTTTTCCCCATCCACCAAAAAACATGTGGAAAAACCATCATGGGGTGTCGACCATCTCCTGTTTTAAATCATTACCATCCCCTTGTGGGGAGCACTTTTTAAAAACACCCTCATAAAAAACTTTTTGCTCCAACAAAAGCCCTGATGACGAGGACCCTTGGGAAAATTCTACAATCAAAGCAAAAAGGTCATAGACCAGACGTTTTTAAAAAAAACACAAACATTGTTGTTCAGGGAGGGGCTGGAATGCAAAAAAAGGGAAATAAAAGGTGAGCAAGAAATTGAAAGAGGATTATGTGGGAAAGTATTGCAACCTGAGCCACTGAAAGAGGCCTTTTCGGCTCCTTGAATTTTCCAAGTCCCCCCAACATTTAAAACCTTTAAGGGTTTTGAACACATTTGATTTCCCCACAAACCATCTGATGTTGGGGAAAGGCCCCAGCCCCCGAGGAGATCACCACAATCCCAAATGACTACATCTTGGGGCCCAAAAAAACGCTTTCAATCAAGTGTCAATTTTTGCAAAAAAAACCCGAAAACTTTCCCGGAGGGGGGCCCTAGGAAAGGGGGACCCTGAGCTTTTTGGGTTTAAGACATGTGTTGGAAAAGTTCCACCCGAAAGAAATCGCTTAGATATAAAAAAAATGGGAACCCCTTATGTGGTGGAGCGTCAATTTAGGGCCCCGCCCCAGAAAATATTTAAAAAACAGGGCCCCAAAATTTTAAAAATAAAAGTTCAATCTTGAAAGACTAAAGGAACCCCAAAAGTAGCAGAAAAAAGGGCAAAGCTACGATTTGGGGGGAAATTTGCCCAACTCCTTTATTGTGGACAAACCCGGACAACCCAAGTAGACAATTTTAAAAAATTTTTGAATTTTATAGCAAAGAAAGATGTTTTGAGGCTTTTTGGAAAAAAACGGAAGCCCCGCCCAAAATGCGTTTAAAAAAATAGTGCCAAGGAACTGACTTCAAGACCGAAAAATTTGGTAAAATAGGCCCGCAGTGAAGAAGTTCGAGGGAGAGGTGGTTTACCCCCAAACCCCCCTGAAAAAATTTGGGGGTGAGGTCGTGGGGGGTCGCCCCCCCTGAAGAAAAAACCCTTTTCTTTTTAAAAAAAAAAAGATAGTTTTCCGGAAAATTTAATAAAAACAATAAACAAAATTCTTTTACTTTTAAAAAAACCCTATTAAGAAAAAAAAGGCTAGAAGCATTGTTTTTGTGAGCCCGAGAAAAAAATGTCTTTCAAAAAGTGAGGGGTTGTGGTTGTGCCTTTAATACTTTTTGCTTCTAATATGTATGTTGAGTGAGATATATTCTCATCAACTCCAAAAATCGGGCTAATTTCACTCCCTTTATATCTATATTTCCGGGATTTCCTGGGAAAAAGTGGGGCCCTGACTCCGGGTTTTAGAGGAAAAAAGGGACAGGCAAATAGAGATGAGATGCTTCCGGAAACTCTTTTTTGGGATCTTTTACAGAGGAAACCCCTAAAACAAAGAAGCCCTGCATAACAGAAAATTTAGCAAACCCTTGGTCCTACGAAAAAACTTCTATCTAAACGTAAGGGGGCCGTTAAACTTCAATGGTTTTTGGGCCCTTTTCCAAGATTTGAAAGACTTGAAAAAACAATAGGAAGGGTTAAATGTTTCCCAAACAGGAAGAAAAAGAAAACAGACCAAGGAAAAAGATGGGGGGGGACAACATCAGCAAATGGACAGGCCCAAACCCCAACCAAATTTTGAGGGAAAGGGAGAACAGAGCCCAAAGGGAAGGCAAGGCCCAAAATTCTTTTTTTTCGAGGATAATTGGTTTAAGGGACCTGTGGCTTTTTACATTTCCAAACCCCGCCCTTTTCCCGGGATAAAATTAAGATAAAAAAAATAAGAATAATAGCCCCCCAAATACACAAAAAACAATTTTTAAAGATCCCAAAAACCAAAAAAAAAGGAACCTTTCCAAAATATCAAAAACAGGCAAAAAAATAAAAACAGAGATAAATATTAAAGGTAATGTTTTTTAAAAAAATCACTCTTTTTGGAAAACGAAAAAAAAGAAGTAAGATTCAATTTATAATTTTGATTTTTAATAAAGGAAAAAAAAACAAAAACAAAACAAAACAAAACAAAACAAAACAAAAAAAAACGCCAAAAAAATTAAAGAGCAAACATGAGAATTTTTAGAGGGAATTTGGGGGAACTGGTTTTTCAAGTCTTTTTGGGGGGGCCCCCCCCGGCACCAGGGGCTAAGGGATAGGTAGAAAAGATAGATGATAGATAGATAATAGTTTGATAGTTTGATAGTTTTTTAGAAAGGGAAAAACTAATATGTTTTTATTCAGGGAAAATTTTCTCACTATAAAAAAAAACTTATCAAGGAAACAGCCTGCCTACCCCTCCCTTTTTTTTTTATTTTTTTTCGACCTTTTTTTTAAAAAACCTTTTTTTCCCCTTTAAAACGAAAATACAAATTTCCCTTTTTAAAAAAACAAAATTTTTACAACCCCAAAAAAAAAAGAAAGGGAAAAAGAATCCGCTTGCAAAAGGGTGTAAGGGGGGCATAACCTCTTTCCCTTTCCGTTACTTTCTTTGTCCCGCGGGTTACTTTTTCCCCTTTTCCCAAGTTACCCGAGGTCGGTTTTTGGATAATTTTTTTTGCCTCCCCCCCCCCCCCCCCCCCCCCCCCCCCCCCCCCCCCCCCCCCCCCCCCCCCCCCCTCTCCTCTCTCTTCTCTCTCTCTTTTCTCTTTGGGGGTTTGATTTGGTCGGGGGTGATTTTTTCCCGGGGTTATCAAACAAAGCTGGGCTCCACTCTCCCCCCAAGTCTTTCGGATGAGACTTTAACAAAGGCCCCCTGTGCGAAAGCACACAGAAAATCTTGGCACACGTTTTTAAAACTGTTCCGCGTTTCGAAGAGGGAGGCCAAGGGGTGCCGGTTTGGGAAAAAGATGACATTTTCAAAAAAATTTCACAAAACGGGGGGCTGGATGTAAAAAAGCAAAGAGTGCTTATTTTCCCTTATCCCCATTTTAAAAGAATAAAAACAAATCAAATATCTCTCACAAAAAAACACACTCTTTCCTTTTCTCAAAACACCCACCTCTTTCATACACTCTTTTCTTCTCTTTCCTCTCTTCTCTCTCCTCTCTCCCCTCTGCTCTCTCTCTCTTCTCTTCTCTCTCTCTCTCTCTTCTCTCTTCTTTTAATTTTAATTTAATCAGTGTGACTCCACTCTCCCCAAAAAATCCTTCGGATGAGGGCTTTAAAAACCCAGGCCCCCTGTGCGAAACCCAAACAGAACCCTTTTTGCGCACCGTTAATCCCGTTTTTCTTTTTAATAAGAGTAGGCCATGTGTGCGGTGGGAAAAAAGATGACAAGGGTTTACAAAAACTGCTTTCAAACGGGGAAACCCGGGTGAAAAAAGCACTTTTTTGCTTATTTTGTTATTTCGATATAAAAGAATAAAAAAATAAATAAATTAAAAAATAAAATTGATTTAAATTTTTTATTTTTTTCGGGTTTTAAATTTAATGAAACGGTCTTGAATTAAGGTTTGGGTCAGTTGGGTTTTTTTTTTTGTTGAAAAACTTTTCATCTCTTTTAAAAAAGTATTTTCAATATTCCCAGTGGGGGAATTTTGTGTTTCTTTTTAAAAGCCCTTTCCTATTTCTTTTTTTTTGGGAAATCTTTGGTTTTTAACTTTTGTTTGGGTGGGTTGGGGTGTGTGGTTTTTTAAAAAAAAACAACAAATAGTCTTTTCGGGAAGGGGGTTTGGGAAAAAGTATGTATATAATTTTTTGTTAAAAATTAAAGATTAAAAATTATTCACTCATTCATTAATATTTTTTTATTTTATTCTTTTTTCTCTAGAAAAAAAAAAAAAACTCTAGTTGTCCCATGTATGGTATGTTTTTTAAGAGTTTGAGACAAAATGTCTTCCCAAGTCAAGCAAAATAATGATCTTGGGTTTTTTACCCTCAGAATGGTATTTTAGGGGTGTAAATTATGTCATATATTCAAAACTAAAACAGAAAGAAATTCCCTTTGTGGTTTCCCAAATTATTTTTTGGGTTTCTTTAATTAACTCCTGAAACCCGGGGGGTCCTTTTGAATTTTTGGGAAGAACAAAGAAAAGACAACAGCGTTCTTGCTAAAAGGGGGGCAATTTTAGAGCATTTGGGGCGGGCAAACCTTTATGAATTTTAGTAGTTTTAAAGAAGGCAAAAATTTTTGTTTTTCATGGTCGGGGAGGGGTTTTTAAGTGTGTGGACTTGCGCAAAAGGGGCCAATGGACATATAGGCAAAAAAAGGATAAACGAAAGGTAAAAATTTTGGTTTTTTTTATTTTTTCCCAATTGCTTTTGGAAAAAAAAAAGGGTTTTTTGTAGATGTTTTTGTTCGGGAAAAATAGACTAATGCTTTCCCCCATTCCCCTTGAAATGAAAAGGGGAAGGGTGAAAGAGGCTTTGTAAGAAAAATCTCAAACCACCCCGGATGTAAAACCCCTCCCCCAAAAAAGCAGGCTATATAAAAGAGCGTTAAGGCCCCGTGTCGTTTTTCAGGACTGCGACAATTTAGTTTTTATTTTTCTCAGGGGTATGTGTGCGTTTCTTTTTTTCCTTTCCTTTTTTTTTAAAAGAAGGAGAGAAAAGTTTACCTGCAGTGACCTGTTCCTTTACTTACCGGGTTGTTCCTTTTTTTTACTTATTGCCAGATTGTTGTTTTGTAGTTTGTGCTTTTTTTCGATGGCGGTTTTCTTGATTTGCTGTTTGTCCAAAAACGGGGCAAGGGGGAGGAAAAAAAATTTATGCCAATGCCCATCTGTAAACCCTTTGGGAAAAAAAAAAAAAAGATTCTCTCTTTTCTCTTCTTCCCCTCTCTCCCCTCTCTCTCTTTTCTCTTCTCTTCTCTCTCTCTCTCCCCTTCTCTCTCTCTCTCTCCCCTCTTCTCTTTTTCCCCCTTTTTTTCAAAATGTTATGGGTTTGAATTTACTTATTTTTTTTATAGATGGTTGTTTGGGTTTTATGTTTTTAGTGTTTTTTTCTCATTATATTTTATGTTTGTTTTTATTGGGGCTTTTTTTTTTAAAAACAAAATCTTTATTTGATTCTTACTTTTATTTCAATTTCTGAAAGGGTGCCTTTTTTTTTTTTTTTTTTTTTTTTTTAAAATTTCCTTATTAATTATTGCTTTCTTATTTTTTGTCGTTGTTTGCTAATTTTGGTTTTGGTTTTTTTGCTTTTTGGTATTTGGGGGTTTATTATTTTTGTTTTTTGTTTAGTTGAAAGGTTTTTTTTTTTTGATGTATCCCCGTTTTAAAGGGGGGGGACGGATGTAAAAAAACACACGACTGGTTTTAAATTTTTTCGAATTAAAAAAATTTGGCCTTTTCCTTGGGCCCCGCCCCTTTTTTGCCCCTTTCCTTTTTTCTCTCTCTCTCTCTCTCTTTTCTCTCTCTCTCTCTCCCCTCTTCTCCTCTCTCTTCCTCTCTCTCTCTCTCTTTTCTCTCTCTCTCTCTCTCTCTCTCCCCTCTCTCTTCTGTTTTGTCTCTCTGTCTCTCCCTCCTCCCCCTCTCTCCCTCTTTTTCACAAAACTCTCTCTCCTCTCCAGATGGTAATTTAAATAAGCAAGTTTGCTGTGTGTTGTGTGTGTGTGTGTGTGTGTGTGTGTGGTGGGGTTTTGTGTTTGTTGGGGGTGTGTGTGTGGGTTTCGTGCGTGCGGGGGTGTGTGTGTGGTGTGTGTGTGTGTGGTGTGTGTGTGTGTGTGTGTGTGTGTGGTTTTTTTTTTTGTGTGTGTGGTGGTGTGTTTTTGTTTTGTGTTTGAGAGAGAGAGGGTGTTAGTTTTTAGTGTTAGTGTTAGTGTTAGTGTTAGTGTTAGTGGTTTTTTTGTGTATGTGTTGGTGTGTGTGTGTGTGTGTGTGTGTGTGTGGGGTTTTGGGGTGTGTGTTTGGGTGTGGGGTGTGTGTGGTGTGTTGTGTGTGTGTGTTCTGATACGAGAAATTGTTTCAGTAAAAAAATTATAGGATAACAACTTGGGGTTACTGTCAAACTGTTAAAATTTATGTTTTGTTATGTTTATACTGGAATGAAAAAAAAACAAAAAAATTTTGTATTATCTGTCTGTTGTTGTCTGTCTGTCTGTCTGTCTGTTGTCTGTCTGTTGTTTTTTTCCTGCTGCCTGTTCCTTTTCTGTATGTCTGTCTGGGCTGTCTGTTTTGGTCTGTTTTTGTCGGTTTTGTCTCTTTCTTGGGCTCTGTAATGCAAAAGTGGGGCCGGCGGGACTCAAACGGGCCCCCTTTTGTAAAAAACCCTTTTTATTTTGTTTCAAAATATTTTAAAGGTAATAAAAAAATTTTCTGCCCCCACAGACAGTGCAGGGTGTTCCACACACACGAACAAAAATCCGCGACATAGAACAAGGGGCGCGCATGCATTCGCGCGCGTTACCCCCCCCCCAAAAAAAAAAAAAAAAAAAAAACAAAAAAAAAAAACAACATATAGAGAGAAAGTGACAAAATGCCCTTTTTAGCCCCATTACCCCCCCCTTTTGCGCGGGAAATTTGAGCCCCAAACAACATGACCGTACCCCCCTTTTGCCCGGGCCCCCAAAGCCATCTTTAAAACAGGTGGCATGTTCTTGTTTGGGGACAAACCCCAGCCCCAAAAAAAGGCCGGCCTTGGGTTGCATACAGCAAGATTGTTTTAAAAAGAAAAAATGGTAGGTCCAAGCAACAGTGGTTATGTTATGGATAAAATATTTAAAAGGTAATAAACCAAAATGGAGGGGCGTTGCCAAACACACCAAAAAAAAAAAACCCAAGACACAAACAACAAGGGGCCCCACCCCCCCTTCCAAAAAAAAAAAAAAAAAAAAAAAAAAAAAACCCAAAAAAAAAAAACAAAAAAAAAAAGGTTTTTAATTAAGGGGAGATGTAAAAAAAGGTTTTCAGTTTGAACCCCGTCCTACCCCCACTTTAGGCAGAAAAGGAGCCCAAAGGCAAGATGACCGTTTCCCCAAACCTATGGGATGCACAACTTTTGGGGGCTGTGGGTCTCCCCCCCCCAAAAAAAAAAGGGGGGTTTCCGGGAGATGTAAAGAAAGGCCGGATTAGTCCTGGCCTTTCCCCCATTTTGCACAGTAAGGGAGCCCGGAAAAGGAGTGTGTGGGGTTTCTTTTACACTGTACGGCCCCCTTTATTGCGTGGCGCCGGTTGTGGGAGCCACGCCCCAAAAGGGCCCCCTGGTTGCTTTTAAAAAACTTTTGCAAAAAAAGGTACAGTGTAGCAAAACTCCCTGTTCACCAGTAATTTGAAAATATAAATTGATGCCCAAGACAGTGCAGATCCCGCCCCCCCACACACAAAAAATCGATAAAAAAAAAAAAAAAAAATTTACAAAATGGGATGCGTTGTGTTTTATATTGAAATTTTTAATAAAGCCGTCAGTCACATGAATAATTAAAAAAATTTTAAAAAAAAAACCGTGATGATGATTACCAAATTTATCATAATATTAAAATGGTCCCCCCTCTGGGGGAAAGGGTTTTCATAATTATAAACAATACATTTTTCAGTTATCAAAAAAAGACGGGTTTCAAACCCCTAGGTTTTAAGGGAGGTTTTAGTTTTTAAATTTTTACAGAGACTTTTTTTTTTTTTAAGCGTAAAAAATCCCACGGAAGAATTGTTTTTTCTGTCATGCTAACCAGGCCAGATTCCCCCTCACGCATGCTGCACTTTCTTAAACAAAAAGAAGCCACCCTGAGGGCCAGACAGAAGTTGAGAGGACAACGTATTTTAGTATGAAGACTTTAGGGAGGTCCCAAAATATCGAAACAAGTTCCCGCATTTAAAAAAGGGCCCCCGTGCAGATGGCGAACAGGTTTATTTTGTTTTTGATCATTTTTGTTTGTTGATGTTGTGAAGTATGGGGGTGAAAGATGGTGGTGATATCTGTGTAATGATTTAATAGACTTTGGGCCGGCCATGGTTATTTTTCTGACGGGGGTAATTTTGATAAAGCCCGGGTTTGGCAGGGAAACCCGACCCCGTCTGGCAAGTTTTGTGATTGTCCTCTCCCCTGCCGATGTGATGCTACTCTGTCTGGCGGAGACAGTGGCAAATAGCGCTGGGCCTTCCTTTCCAGGGGGCAAGGAAGGGAGAGTGATGCCCTGCGTGTGGCAAGAGGGGGAACAAATAATTTTTTAAACATAAATGATAAAGGGGGTAATATTCGGTTATCTTTTTTTTTTTTAAAATTTGGAAATTTTTAACTTTTAAAAAAATTTTGACAACGAGTTTGTTTATAATTGTTCATTTGTTTGTTGTCTGTTTTCTTGAAAAGTGTGCTGAATACTTTGAAACAGTTTGTTTTGTGGAAATACGAGTTTTTTAAACCCATCTAAAATTGTCAAATCAGAGAGAGAGAAAAAATGAATGAATATAGAATGAATAATCTTTATTTTCAAAGGGGGAACAAATAATATTTACATACTTTTTTTTTCTCCGGCCCCTTTCCCTGATTAAGGAAAAAAAGACCCCCCCAAAACAAAACAAAACAAGAAAAAGCAACCCCCCCCCCCCCAAAAAAAACCCCAACAAAAAACCCCCCAAACAAGCAAAATAAAAACAGAGAGCAAAAACAAAAAACAACAAAAAATCACGATCACTAAGAATAAAAGTTCAACCTATGATTGTAAAGGAGATAATAATGCATACATTCAACAAATACATAATCCCCACTGGGTACATTAATACTTATTTAAAACAAAAGGAGATAGATATGTATCGAACAAACACATAATCCTTAACTGACCCGAACATTCATGTCAAGAGATACACTGGTTATAATTAAATCAAATAGATTAAATTGAGAAGAGACAGCAGAGAAGGAGACAGCAGCCCGAACAAAAAAGATACATATTAAAACATGTCGTCAAATATTTCTTCCTTTAAAACAATATTATGAAGAAAAGGGAAAAAAAAACTACAGAAAGAAAGAAAAACTAACAACAAAACAAACATTTGATTAACAACATCAAAATATCTAACAGCAAACAAACATTCGATCAACAAGCATTATGACGTTACATCCAAACATAACATTTTTCAAGTCGTTTTCAAGAGCATGAATTTTAAGAGTCCAAAAAGGTGTAACAAATACGTGAGGGAAAAAAAAACAAAGAGGGGAAAAAAAACATCCAGCCAACCAACCAACCAAACACAACCCGTCCTTATTTAGATGATAAGAATACAGTTTCGTAACCAAAACATTTCTATCTAATGATAACTTTAGGATGTGAAAGTGGAAGAGAGAGAGAGAGAGAGAGAGAGAGAGAGAGAGAGAGAGAGAGAAGAGAGAGAAGAGAGAGAGAGAGAGAGAGAGAGAGAGAGAGAGAGAGAGAGAGAGAGAGAGAGAGAGAGAGAGAGAGAGAGAGAGAGAGAGAGAGAGAGAGAGAGAGAGAAGAGAGAGAGAGATCTTTTTCAGGCTACATTGTTATCAAAAACAATTCAAATAGCAAAATATGACCAAAAAAACACCCACACCCAAACCCTTATTTAACACAATATTATCAATGAATATGTCAAGTCGTAATGTGCCACAAGGCTAATATAAAACAAACAAAAAAGAAATCACAAAGAAAGAGAAACACAAAGACAGACAGACAGAGAGGGGGTGGGGGGGTGGGGGGGAGCTGCTGCTGATGATGATGATCATGGCAGGAATAGCAATGATGATGAGACTGGTTTCTTTTGTTGTTTATTTTATGAGGAAGTCTATGCAAAAGCTACTATCTATACATGGCCATATTTGAAAACAGGACTGATTTAGCTAAAGGCAATAACAGTTCTTGCTTTCAAATATGACTTTGCTAAACAGAATAACAGTCCTTGCTTTCAAATATGACTTAGCTGAAAGGAATAACGGTCCTTGCTTTCAAATATGACTTTGCTAAAAGGAATAACGTCCTTGCTTTCAAATACGACTTAGCTGAAAGCAATAACAAGTTGTCCACCAGATTTAGTATAATAGTCCTTCAGTTAGGATGACTTCCTCTGCTATCGGGTATGCCTTCAGAATCCACCCAGTGTCGCCGTTAGACAGGTTTTTCTGGGGCAACAGCGACACGTCTCGTGTTGTAGTTTTCCCTCATCTTCTCACGGTGCTCCTTCTCCCTCCTCTCCAGAGTGACTATGTGTGGGTCTAGGTTAGAAGAAGGGATTCTGTGGGACATGGACATGGGTTTTGAGGCGACGCCCGTTATCAGTTGCGCTGGGGAAAAACCCATTGTCCAGGAGGGAGCTGCGGTACATGAATAAGCCAAGATACTCACCACTGCATGTCCTCATGAGCGTCTTGATGGTCTGCGCTGCAAGCTCCATTTCACCATTGGACTGAGGGAAACTGGGGAGGAGGATGTCACATGTTCAAATCTCCAGTCTTGAGCAAAAGGAGGTGAAATCTGGGGGCAGTAAAGTGTGGACCATTGTCTGTCGTGACGATGTGTAGGACACCATGGCAGCTGAAGACTTTCTTCATCCTGGTAATGGTCACTGTTGCGCTGTGATGTTTGTTTGGCACCAGCGTGATCTCAACATCTCTTGATAGTATCGATGACCAGGAGGTACATTTTTCCAGTGAAGGAATACATCTGCTGCAACTGGCTTCCATGGGCGATCTGGAAATGGTGTCCCCCTCATGGGCTCCATAGGGGGACGGATAGCCAGTGGTCAGAACATTGCGCGGCAATTTGACGACCCGGGGTTTGAGTCCGGTCGAGGAATTTTTTTCCCCGGAGTTAACATCAGTGCTGACTCCACTCTCCCCCCAAAAGTCCTTCGGATGAGACTTTAAACGACCCCGTGGCGAACCCACGTAAAAATCTTGCGCACAGTTAAAACCGTTTCCCTTTTGAAGAAAAGGGGCCCGTGTGCCGGGGGAACAGTACATTTTCAAATATACACACGGGGGGTGGTTAAAATAAAAAGACAGTGCTTATTCCATACCTCGAAAAAGGAAAATAAACAAATCAAAAATTTTTCTGTACATGTTTTTTGGGGCTGGATCAGGGTTTTGGGCCTGGTATTCCCCTTCCCCTTTTTGGGGTGGTAGGCCCCCCCACACACAGTTTGTTGTAGGCATTGTTTGGGTCTGTTTAGCCCCGCCCCCCTGGGGGCGTTGGAACAGCGCAGAATGCCCCCTCAGATGGAGGGTACCACGGCCGTCACCCTTTAAACCCGCAACCATATGGACGTAAGGGGTTTTTCCCAAATCAGTTCAGGGGCTGTCTGGGGACTTTGTTTTTTTTTTTTTTTCCTCCTCTTTTGTGGGGCGCTCCTGTCCCCCCGGGTTTACACGCCGCTCACTTCAATTTTTTTCCCCCAAAAGGGCCCCCTTTTCCCCGGGTTTTTCCCTGTCCACCCCCAGGGTAGAAGTTTTCCCCGGACTGTCTGGGGAAATTTGTTTTACTTGTTCTTTTTGGGGGGACCCCTTGGGTGGGGTATTTTTTGACTAAACTTCTGGGAAACCTCCTTCTTTTCAAACGTCTCCAGCTCCAATCTTGCAGCCGTCATCAGGGGGGGGCAGTTTCACCCAAAACGGGATTTGGGGGACACTTTTAACCTTTTGTGAGGCACTGTCGGGAAGCGTTGACGTCCCCTTTTAATTTTGTGGGGGTGTGTTGGGGTGTGTGTTGGTTTTGGTGTGTGGTTTGGGTGTTTGGGGTGGTTGGGGGTTTTTTTGGGGGGGGGGTGGGTGTGTGTGTGTGTGGTGTTTTTGTGTGTTTGTGTGGGTGTGTGTGGGTTTGGGGTTTTGTGGTGTTTGTGTGGTGTGAGGGGGGGGGGGTTTTTTGTTGTTTTGTGATAGGTGGGGTTTTGGGGGGGGGGGGGGGGGGGGGGGTATGGGACTATTCACCGCCCTTGGGTTCAGTACAAGTTTCCCCCTTTTACCCCAACTTTCAATGGGGAAACCCCCCCCCTTTAAGGGGGCATGAAGGGAAAGTGTGAGGGGGAAGGGGGGGGGGGAAGGGGGTGCCCCCCACAATTTCCCCCCCCTTGGAGACGCGGGGTTCCGAAACCCGCTCCCCAACGACCTCATTTTTGGGTTTTTGGGGAAAACCCCCTTTATCATTTTTTATTGGGGGGGGAGAGGGGAAGAGAGAGAGAGGGGAAAAGGGGAGAAGAAGGGGGGAGAAAAGAGAGAGAAGGAAGGGGAGGAGAGAAAAGGGAGGAGGAAAGGGGGTGGGGGGCCCTCTAGTGATCACAACGTCTTCCCGGGGAAAAAGCGCAAAGGGGGAAATTTAATCTAGAAAAGGGGGAAATTTTAAAAAGGGAAAGGGAAATTTCGTCCCTGACACCCTTTGCAGCGGTTTCAAATTTTTTTTCTGTTTTGTGGTTTTAAAATTTTATTTTCTCAGGGGGAAATTTTTATTTTTTTTTAAGGGTTTTTAAAAAAAAGTTCTTAAAAAAACGATAAAAAACGGGCCCGGTAAAGGGGTCGTTTCCTTTAAAAAATGGGGGCAGGATACAAATGGTCAGAACAAATTTCGCCCGCAAATTTTTTAAAAAAAAAGGGTTTTGATTTCCCGTTCGAAGGGGATTTTTTCCCCCCGGGGGTTAAAAAATCATTTTTGACCCCCAAATTCCCCCCAAAATCTTTTTGGGTGAACTTTAAAA
>JASPKP010002428.1:5000-10000 GCA_030674155.1 Stramonita haemastoma
TCTTCTTCTTCTTCTTCTTCTTCTTCTTCTTCTCTTCTTCTTCTTCACAATTCTTCTTCTTCTTCTTCTTCTTCTTCTTCTTCTTCTTCTTTTCTTCTTCTTCTTCTTCTTCAAAATCTTCAAATTCTTCAAATTCTTCAAATTCTTCTTCTTCAAATTCTTCTTCTTCCAAATTCTTCAAATTCTTCAAATTCTTCTTCTTCAAATTCTTCTTCTCCAAATTCTTCTTCTTCAAATTCTTCTTCTTCAAATTCTTCAAATTCTTCTTCAAATTCTTTGCCACAAAACCAGCGCCACCCATTTTTCTTAAAAATCCTGTCTGCAGCAGTTTGTTTTTTTCATCAGGAAGGCATTTTTCTGCACAATTTTGCCATGGACAGTTCTCTTATCGCCGTAGGATCTTTTACTTTGTATAAAGTAACATGAATTACGCACAGCGCATCGGTTCTTTTGTGTCTCATTCAGATAGACTAGCACCCAGACCACGACTCAAGATCTGACGAATGAGGGGAACAGTTCATACTCCGACGGGATTCGAACCACGAACTTCTCGCTTTCTAGGCACGCGTGTTACCCCTATTTATTTATTTTTCTTTTTATTGATTCTTTCATTTCGAGGATAAAGGAATAAGCACTCATGTGCTTTCTTACGTCCACTCCCCGAGTGTATGTACTTTCGTCGATTTTGTCATCCGTTCCCACCGGCACACAATGGCCTACACTTCCGAAAAGCTGAGTAGGTTTTAACGTGTGCGCAAGATATTCTGCATGCGTTCGTACACGGGATCTCGGTTTATTGTCTCATCCGAAGAACTTTTGGGAGAAGTGGAGTCGGCACTGATGTCAGCTCCAGGGAAAAATATCCTCTTGAATAGGATTTGAACCCGGGTCAGCAGATCACGAGTGCAACATAGTAGTAGTAGTAGGCACCCATCAGTCTCAGAAGACTATGGGGTTGCGCTCTAGAGCGCAAAGCCTGGGTAAGTAAGTATGGAGAGCAAGCTGTTACCCATGCAGCAGACAACCCCCCCCCCCCCCCCCCCCTCGTCTCCACGCCACTGGAATGGTCCATTGGAAAGGCAATGACCGATATGAATGGTTCCAGTACCGTCGCAGGAGCCACCAGAAACGTTACCATAAAATTATAATAATAATAATAATAATAATAATAATAATACATGGAATTTGTATCGCGCTATCTCTTGTAAAGACAAATCAAAGCGCTTGCATTTGACCTACAGAGCCACAGATCATGCTGCCAACCAGGCGCAAAGATCCCCAACTCCAACTCCCCGATTTTTCTTCAGGATGGTGTCTAAACACGACACCTGTGTGCATGCTGGTTTGTTATAATTTTTGTCATCCGCTCCTACCGGCACACGATGGCCTACTCTTCCGAAAGGTGGAACGGGGTTTTAACGTGTGCGCAAGATGTTCTGCATGCATTCGCACACGGGGCCTCGGTTTCGAGTCTCATCCGAATGACTTTGACATTCAGTTCGATTTTTCGTCAAACTGGGAAGAAAGGGCGAGGCTGGGTTCGAACCCAGAAACTCACGATTTACATATTGGCAGGCGAACGTCTTAACCATTCTGCCACCGTCCTTCCTTATACAGCCCTGAGCCGCCCTGAGACTCCAACTCCCCGATTTTTCCTCAGGGTTGGTGTCTAAACACAACACCTGCGTGCATGCTGGGTTTTTTTAAAATATAATTTTGTCATCCGCTCCTACCGGCACACTATGGCCTACTCTTCCAAAAGGTGGAACGGGGGTTTTAACGTGTGCGCAAGACGAGCGCAACGAGTGTCATGAATTTGGACACAGAGAAGTCAGCTGTGATGGTGAAGGATGTGCGCTATGATGCAATGTGGTGCCACATTATGGAGATGTGGCAAGTGGTGCCTCTGGCCAGCTGTGAGGATCAACACAATAACAGTGCCAAACACCTGAGTATGTTCAGTTACTTTTTCATGTTTGTGTGGTGTTTTTTTCTCTCTCTCTCGTTTCTATCGATTTTTATTTTGGGGGTAGTGTGCTTTTATTGTCTTGGACTGTCTCGGTCTCTGTCCCTCTGTCTGTCTGTCACACCCACACACACACACAGACACACACAGACACACACAGAACACACACACACACACACACAACACACACACACACACACACACACACACACACACACACACACACACACACACACACACACACACACACACACACACACCCCGACACACACACACACAGACACACCGACACACAGACACACAGACACACACACCACCACCACCACCAGCACGGGTTCATAACACATCACACTCCATAACTATAATGATAACATAGTTTATTTTATTTATTTTATACCCCTTTATGTTACAGCAGATTTCTCTGCGTGAAATTCGGGTTGCTCTCCCCGGTGAGAGCGCGACGCCACAAGTGCAGCGCCTACCTATATTATTGTTGTTGTTATTATTATTATTATTATTATTATTATTATATTATTATTATTATTATTATATATTATTATTATTATTATTATTATATTATTATTATTGTAGTAGTAGTAGTAGTAGTAGTAGTAGTAGTAGTAGTAGTAGTAGTAGTAGTAGTAGTAGTAGTAGTAGTAGTAGTAGTAGTAGTAGTAGTAAGTAGTAGTAGTAGTAGTAGTAGTAGTAGTAGTAGTATAGTAGTAGTAGTAGTAGTAGTAGTAGTAGTAGTAGTAGTAGTAGTAGTAGTATATCATCATCATCATCATCATCATCATCATCATCATCATCATCATATTATTATTATTATTATTATTATTATTATCATTATTATTATTATTATTATTATTATTATTATTATTATTATTATTATTATTATTATTATTATTATTACTATCATCATCATCATCATCATCATCATCATCATCATTATTATAATTATATTTTTATATTTATATATATATATATATATATATATATATATATATATATGTATATATATATATATATATATATATATAGCATCGAGCCTTTCTAATGACAACATAACACATCACACCTCATAAAAATGTGACGCTCCACCACATAAGGAGTTGCATTGTACAGGAAGTCAATTTTTAGTTATTTTGCAACGAAATGGCTATACAATGCACACACAAAAAACCCAGATTGAAAATCGAACAATTTTATCAAAAGTTATTTCAAATTGAAACAATAAACTGCAATGAATGACAAAATGAGGTCAATTTTCAGTTTAGCATCCTAATAGGTGGTCAGAATAACACTTGGCTATTTTACAAAATACGTTTAAAGACACAAAAAAAAGAAACAAAATTATCCCTTGGTACTTCACTACGAGGTAGAATAAGTGCTATAGTTTTATAATCCATCTTTTGTCCTCTAAATGCACCCCAGCTTCGAGGAGGTTAATCTCATCCATGATTCATCAAAATCTCAGAATTAACAACCTCACCCCCACCTGCCTTTAATTTAATGGCTCCTTAGCTGATTAGTGGGTTACGTGCTAAGCGACTCATTTCGTGGTGGAGCGTCACATATCCGTAATGATAAGCGGGACGCCCACACCACACCACGCATTGATGACTATCTCTTATCTGACCCTTAACTAACTAACTAACTGTGTATTACATACAGCCTGTCCTGCCCTGTCCTGTCCTGTCCCACACCTGTTACCCTATTAGTAGTAAGCACATGGTTACTCATACATGACAAGAACAAAACAGTTAGTTCACCTTGAAACAACAACAACAACAACAAAACAGAAAAAAGTTATAAAAGTGCCCTCAGCAACCTGCGCAGTTGTATTGGGAGCTGGGGGATTTCAGAGACCTCAGTTTTTTCAGAAGGTGGCATTTTCTTTTTTTCTTTTTTTTAATTTATTTATCTCCCTCATCTTCTGCGGGGGAGGTGGCGGGATAGCTCAGTGGTCAGAGCACTCGCTTACCCCCACCAAGTCAAGTTAAGTAACG
Source organism: Stramonita haemastoma (assembly GCA_030674155.1). Lineage (NCBI taxonomy): Eukaryota > Metazoa > Mollusca > Gastropoda > Neogastropoda > Muricidae > Stramonita > Stramonita haemastoma. The sequence goes on from JASPKP010002428.1 coordinate 8,976, forward strand.
TGGACCGTGGTTACCAGTTGGATGGGTGACCGTTTGTACGCATTGGCTTCAGTACAGTCCCCCCACCCCACCCCCAGCCCCCAGTTCACCCAGCTGTAAATGGGTACCCTGCCCTCTTTAGGGTCAGGGAAGATAAAGCAGCGAGGGAGAGGAGATGGGCGCCGCTGCCCTCAATTTGCTGGCCCCCTAGAGAAGCTGAGGTCTCTGATGCCTTGCTTCTCTTCGACCGCTTAGGTTGTGGGACACCTTTACCTTTACCTTTTTACTTTTTACCATCTTCTGCATCGTCCCTGTCCTGCTGTTCCTACACTGCTCATTTCAACTCCCCTGCCGCAGCCATACCCAGTTTGGATTGGTGGTCTAGTTGGTAACGCTCGCGCCTGCCTAGAAAGCGAAAAATCCGGGTCGGAGTGTGCGGAGGTTCGAATCCCGTTTAGGTTCAAAAAGTTTCCCCCCATCCATTAGACCATGAGTGGTGGTCTGGGCGCTAGTCTTTGGGATGAGACGATAAACCGAGGCCCCGTGTGTTACACATCATTATTTAGCGCACGTAAAAGAACCCACGGCAACAAGGGAGCTATCCCTGGCAAAATTCTGTTAAAAAAAATTTTTTAAAGCCATTCTGATAATGAAAACAAATACAGTTGCAGACAAAAAAAAAGAAAAATAAAATAATGGGTAGGCGCTGCACTTGTGGCGACGCGCTCTTCTCGGAAAGAGAGAGCAGCCCGAATTTCACGCAGAGGAATCTGCTGTAACATAAAGTGGTATGAAATAAAATAAATGTGGCATCCTCAGAGTCGAGAGTCCACAGGGACTCTGACCACTCGACTATCCCGTCCCCTTTTCTCAAATTGTGCATAACACTGATTTATTCACTTGCTCTGGTAGGATCCACTGTTGTTGATAGTAATGCAAAAAAAAAGTATTAGGGACCAAGAACAAGAGATGAAATATTCACAGTATTCTTGAGTGTGTGTGTGTGTGTATATATATATACCCTACGGCACGCGTTAAACAAATGC
>JASPKP010002429.1:0-23177 GCA_030674155.1 Stramonita haemastoma
TTTTTTTTTACCCTTCAGGGGCTGTTTTGCATGCATGATTTTGCCCTTCAGGGGCCTGTTTTGCATGTTTCTGCCCTTCAGGGGCCTGTTTTGCATGCAGGGTTTTGCCCTTTAGGGGCCTGTTTTGCATGTTTCTGCCCTTCAGGGGCTTTTCTTGCATGCAGGATGCTGTCCTTTAGAGGCTGTTTTTTCCAGGAGTTTGCCATTTAAGGACTTTTCTAGGACTTTAACTTCAGGGACTTCTACCGAGTATACTGCCCTTCAGAAGGTCGACCCTTCAGGGTTGTGTTCGAAGCATTGCTCCATGTCTCCGGTTATTACCCGTCCTCCCTATCGGTCTTACATAAGTCAAGTTAAGTCATGTGGGTGAGGACAAGTCCACTGGGCCCTGTGCTCCAGAATCGTGCTGCTGGTGTCTTCACAGCCTGCAGGGGACAGGTCCAGGAGGAGTGGGGAAGACCTGGTGGAAAACAACACGAGCAACTGGCTACTACAGATCTATAGCACAATACCATGGCAAAACTGTGAGCAGTTGCTGAAAGTTTTTTTTTTTTTAAATTATGGGTTTTCATTATTTATACTTTGTTCCATGATCCTGTCTTTTCATTATCTCTTTTGGCAGATCCTTTAGAAATAATTATGAAAAAAGTCTTCTGGGTGCGTGCAAGATGTCCTACCAAAAGGTCTTCTGACATGTGTTCAACATGTTCTGCACACGTTCGCACACAGAACCTGGGTTCAGAGTCTTGTCTGAAGAACTTACAGGGTATGAAGTTCGAACAATATTTTTTTGTTGCATCTTCTGTGACGTTTCAGTCCTACTGTTCCCGCCCTGCTAATTTCAATCTTTCCGCCACAGCCATGCAAAGAAATATGTGGCATTTTCAGGGTTAAAAGTCCATAGGGAGACCATCAATGTCAGGCCGGCGTGCGGCCACCAGCCAGAGGGGCAAGAAAAAAAATCACTGTTGCCAGGGAAAATTTTGATACTAGTCTATGGCAAATTTCATGGTCAATACATTGTGGATGCTTTTGAAGTTGGTCTTACCATTAAAAAAAATCTACTGAAGGGAAATACATTAACATGTATTATAGATGCCCCTCCCACAGTCGAAACCAATTTTTAGTGAAAAAAATATTTTCATCTATACATTTCCTAGTACTATAGCTCTTGAAAATTGAGTTTAATTCTATTTCCAGTCTCAGCATATTTATCAGCGTGAAATTTGGTCTTCTCTCCCAGGAGGGAGAGAGTGCGTTGCCACAAAAAGCAGTGCCATTCATTAAAAAATAAAAAGGTCCTGCTTTTAAGTGTATTTGTTTCCCATTAGAATGCCTTTTTCTACAGAATTTTGATAGAGAACACTTTCTTGGTGTCATTGGTTCTTTTACTTGCTCTGAATGCGTGTTGCATGCAAGACCTTGTTCACTATTTGATCCGAAAGACGTGCACACAGATCACCACTCACAGTCTAGTGGATGGGGTAAATTTTCGGGCAAAAACGGGGATAAAACGCAAGAACACTGATCCCCCTAATTACCAGTAATGGACAACAATGACATCATTGATAGAAGCAATAATATAAGATTCAAATCCTCCAGTCTTTAACACATGAATAATGACACGCAACTTTATTGTATTAAAATATCGATTATTTATTTATTTACTTATTGTCCATATTTTTCTCTCAAGAAAAGGCCAAGCACAACTCATAAATGTAGAGTCAAGCAATCTAAACTGCGTTGACAACAAATGTTTAATATCAGCAAGTGTGGATAGACTTTAAAATGACTACAACAACAACACGTTAAAACTCGTTCCGCCTTTGGGAAGAGTTGGCCGTTCTGTGCCGGTAGGAACGGATGATATTTTTTTAGAACCGCACGCCCATAGGTGTTGTGTTTAGACATCATTCTTGAACTCGGAATGCGGCTACCTTAACGGTGGGTAAAAACGGTCGCTTACACAAAATCTCAACTTCAGTGAACCTTGGAGCACTAGCCGGAGAAGGAAAACAATGATAGATGTTAAAATTCACAAACATTTAGACAACAGGTAAATAAACATTATTCCATTTATCCTTATTGTCAGTTCTGTTGTGAAAACATCAAAACTGCCCTGCAAAAACTTTCAGCAAGAAATTTTATTTTATTTTTATTTTATTTTATTTTATTTTATTTTATTTTTATTTTAATGTCACAGCTGATTTCTCTGCGTAAAGTCGGGAGGTAAAAGTCGGGCTGCTCTCCCGAGGACACCTGTGGCATGCTGTTTTTTTGTTTTTTTAATTTTGTCATCCTCCTACCGCACAGATGGCCTGCTCTTCCGAAAGGCGGAACGTGGTTTTAACGTGTGCGCAAGATGTTCTGCGTGCGTTCACACACGGGGCCTCGGTTTTTAGTCTCATCCGAATGACCTTGACATTAAGTTCGATGCATGAACATGTCTTAAAACACAAGATGTCTATTTGCACCTGTGGGTTAAGGATGCCTGCCTACCATTAAATATAAAGATCGTGTATCAAAAAATATCTTTTTTTCCATTTCCCAATTCTACAGCTCTCTATTTGACAATATTGACAAACCGCTGTAAGAAGGAGGAGAGCATCTGAATATCTTTCCCATTATAATAGGAGTAAGGGTTTACGCTTTCTCTAGGGAAAGGGGGTGAGGGGGTAGGAGTTAAGATCTTAAACTCACACTAAAAACTTTCCCTTATATCCTGCTTTAACTTTATGACCAAAAACTATTTTAACTAGAAAGTCTGGCTGTGTGTGTGTGTGTGCGTGTGTGTGTGTGTTTGAAGGATGCCTATTGGTGACAGTACCAAACCATTTTGGTTCATGACAACTGTGCCCTCCAATTTGCAACACCACAGAATAGGCCTGGTGGGTTTATGACACAACTAGACCACATCAGACTCTTAGTTAAGTGAATATTTGTGAAGACACCAGATCACTCCTTGCCTTCAAGAGCAACATTTCTCGGCAGCAGTTGTCAAGACATCTACAAAAGCAGGTTCCCCCCCCCCCAAGTTCTAACACAAATATCAATCGATACTACGCCTTGTTACTAAGTAGCTACTTCTAACTAAAAAGTTACTTACCAGTACTGCTCTCCTTCATAGTCTTTATAAAAAAAAAGACAAAAGCCCAAACGTGATGTTGATGTTCAAATTCCCACACATCTTGTTTTCCCCTGCTGGTCAAGTGGTCCACACTGCATGCAGATGTCAGGCGGTTTGAAATGGCAAAGAAAAAAAAGAAAAAAGAAAAATCACATCAACTCACCTGACCTACCTCCACAGAGACATGATTTGCACGTGTAGTGTTGTGTCCCTAAAATGTGTTTACTGTCCCTAACTGAAGTCAGACCTTCAAGTGCAAAACAACCCCAACCTGGTCTAAATGAAACTGGAAATTATTTCTAAAATCCCCAGCACACCGCTTTCTGTCAATACGCTTGAAAACCGACTCAAAATGAAAGCCATAAAATTTATACTATCTAGATAAAAGATCAAACTCAAAACAGTGCAAGACTTCCTGACTTTCCGAGTAAACTCTGTTGTTCTATTGACATGCACGCTCCTAAGGAGAATGTCAGATTCAGATTCCTTTGTTTAGCAATTTGCAGCCTGTGTACTGACAACCCATCTATGGTAAAGAGAAGGATAAGTTTATTAAGTTTCCACATGAAGTTTTAGAACCAGGGACAAGTTCTTACTCTCTTGAGCATGTTTACTTTACGACTTTCACCACTTTACGACACAACACACCACAGTTGCGTTCAGATTCAAGGTTTTGTTCAGCTGGTCACAAACCTTTTACCCTTTGGGTTTTTCTTTGGGAAGTCATTTGTAGGCTGCTTTCAGAAATATATGTGTGCATGTGGCAACGGCCCTGCACTGTTCTGTAGTGCATCATATTGCATATTATTATCATTAATATTATATGTAATACTATTTATTGCTGTGTACACTGTGTCAGCTTTCATTCTGACAGATTTGCTATATTCAAGGCAGGCTGCCCTCTTCGGGGCTGTGGTGTCGCCACAAGAACAGCGCCATGCAGATCAAAGATGATAGTAAAGTGTGTATGAATACTGTAGAGCACTCTCATGATGCGTGGGCTCTGTTACTGCGCAAAAGTTGGGGTAGGACGAGACTCAAACAGGCCTTTTCGTCACATCTCTATATGCGCCTTATTCTTGGTGTGTATGCGAGTGTGCATAAGTGCGCGCGCTAGTTTTTGTGCGGGTTTTTTTGTGTTTGTGCGTGTGGTGACGGTACTGCACTGTACTGTGGTGCATCACATAGTACATTATCATTAATATTATGTGTAACAGTATGTATTGTTGCGTACACTGTACCGGTTTTCGTCCCACAGACTTCGTATATTGAGCTAGGCTGCCTCCTTTGGGGCTGTGGTCTCGCCACAAGACCAGTGCCATGCATATGAAAGATGCTTAAAAAGTCCTTCGGATGAGACTATAAACCGAGGCCCCGTGTGCGAACGCACGCAGAACATCTTGCGCACACGTTAAATCCTGTTCCGCTTTTCGTAAGAGTAGGCCATTGTGTGCCGGTGGGAACAGATGACATTTACAAAATTGCAGACACACGGGGACTGGATGAAAAAAAGCACATGAGTGCTTATTCCATTATCCTCGATATAAAAGAATAAAATAAAAAATAAGATAAAAATGCTAGGAAAGTGTGTATGCATACAGTACAGCACTCTCTTGTCATATCTCGAAATACGCTTTATTCTTGAGTGAGTAGGGGGTGGGGTATGCACGCCCATGCTTGCATGGGATGTGTTTGCGTATTTTTGTGCGTGTGCATGTGGCGGTGGCCCTGCACTTAGCCCTGGTGCATCATAATCATTGTATATTAGGACCCTATCAATGATATTCTATGTACTACTATGTATCATTGCGTACACTGCACCAGCTTTCGTTCGAACACATTTGCTATATTAAAGCCGGACTGCCCTCTTCTGGGCTGTGGTGTCACCACAAGACCGGTGCCACCCACATCAAAGATGTAGTAAAGTGTGTATGCGTGCAGTAAAGCACTCTTTTGGTGCCGTCAGCTCTGTTATTATGGAAAAGTCGGGGTAGGACGGAATTCAAACTGGCCCTTCCTCACATCTTCTCGAAATACGCCATATTCTTGGTATGCATAAAATTTAACAATTTTACGATCCGGTTCGATTCCAGTTCAAGGAGATTTTTCACCTGGAGTTAACATCAGTGCTGACTCCACTCTCCCCAAAAGTCCTTGGATGAAACTATAAACCGAGGCCCAGTGTGCGAATGCACGCACAACATCTTGCGTACATGTTAAATCCTGTTCCGCTTTTCGTAAGTGTAGGCCATTGTGTGCCGTGGGAACAGATGACAAAATTTACAAAACTGCATACACACGGGGACTGGATGGCAAAAAGCACATGAGTGCTTATTCCATTATCCTCGGTATAAAAGAGTAAATGAATATAAAAGAAAAGATAAAAAAAGAATGATGATTATGTAGGGCTCCGTCTCCCTTGTTGCTCTGGTTGGAAGATCTATGGTCTAAGGGAAGCAAGAACGGGATATTAGTTTAACTGTATTATTGTCTCCCTTTTAATCGAGTTCTGATTTTTGCCAACATTAATTTCAGTTTGTCTGTGCGACATATCACTGTGTACTCACAAAATCCTCATTCAGAACAAAAGTATTTGCAATTGTTTCAGCCACAAAAATGTCTTCTTTACCTATCTTAACCACACACACACACACACACACACACACACACACACACACACACACACACACACACACACACACACACACACACACACACACACACACACACACACGCCCGCGCGCGGGCGCGCGCGTGACAATCATATACAAAATTCATTTAAAAAAAACAACAACCCGGAATACATAAGAAAACACACCTGTATGGTGTATGTGTTTTGCATGTTTTCCTAATTAGAATTATTTTGATTGTGTCCATTTATTTTTTTTTTCTTTCTTGGATATTCTTTCTGTCTGTCTGTCTGTCTGTCCATGTATCTATCGGTCTGTTTTTCTTTCTCTCGTATCGCCAGTTATTTGAGAAAGGTAGTGGACAGATGTACGACTCTCATACTAACAGACACACTGATAGACAGGGAAGCGAGCATACACGTACACGAACCACACAACTACAGGTGTGCTGAGGACCCAGTTTCAAATATTATAAAATAATTATAACTATGCTAGCCGACATACAGCTTTTAAAACACAGTTTTATCATGATATTGTTTTGGTTTGTCTCTATGAATATGGCATGTAAGACTTTTGTGTTGTAGGTCTAACTTGATATTCGTCCTTCTTTTTTCATGTTGTTCATTTTTTCTTTTGTCTGACCATGGCACTGTCTGAGTTTGGTGGTGGTGGTGGTGGTGGAGGGGTGGGGGTGACCGGAGTGTTTTCTCTTTTATTTGTTTTTCAACCAGTTTTTTCTTAAGAATAGAAATGCATACCAAGAATTTGGTATTGAAAAAGGCCTGGTTTTAGTGTGGATCTATGTATCTATCTATCTATCTTCTATCTATCTATCTATCTATCTATCTATCTATCTATCTATCTATCTATCTATCTATCTATCTATCTATCTATCTATCTATCTATCTATCTATCTATCTATCTATCTATCTATCTATCTATCTATCTATCTATCTATCTATCTGTCCGTTTATGTATGTATGTATGCATGTATGTATGTATGTATGTATGTATGTATGTACGTACGTACGTACGTACGTACGTACGTACGTACGTACGTACGTACGTACCTACGTACGTACGTACGTACGTACGTATGTATGTATGTATGTATGTATGTATGTATGTATGTATGTATGTATGTATCTATGCATGTATCTATGTATATGTATGAAAGCATACATGCACGCACACAAACAAACACACTGACAAGCACCTGCGCACGGGCGCGTGCGCGCACGCAAACCCACCCCCGGCCAAAAAGGTGCTGTTTTTGGCAAAGACGAGACCCAAAGAGTCGTTTTCAGGCCCGTTCTACCCCAACTTTTGCACGGTTACAGACCCCAAGGCACCAAGACAATATGGCACTGTATGCATACACCCTCTCCTGCCATTTTCCAGGTGTGTGGCGCTGGACTCATGGCGATTCCGCGGCCCTCAAGAGCTGAGAAAGCTAGTTTCTTGCAAGGAAATCTGCTACGGAGTACGCAACAAAAACCAAGCAGGGCGCACAATAATAATGCCGATATACAGCAATATCATGCACCACAGCCAAGTGCAGTGTCCCCTCCACATTCGCGCACACAAACACACTGACAAGCTCCTGCACACGCGCGCGTGCGCGCACACATACCCACCCCCAGGCCAAAAAGGTGCGGTTTTGGGCAAAGACGGGACCCAAAGAGTCGTTTTCAAGCCCGTCCTATCCCAACATTTGCACGGTAACAGACCCCAAGGCACCAAAAAAATATGGCACTGTATGCATACACCCTCTCCTGCCATTTTCCATGTGTGTGGCGTCGGAGTCGTGGCGACTCCGCGGCCCTCAAGAGCTGAGAAAGCTAGTTTCTTGCAAAGAAATCTACTACGGTGTACGCAACAAAAACCAAACAGGGTGCACAATAATAATGAAAATACACAGCAATATCATGCACCGCAGCCATGTGCAGGGTCCCCTCCGTATGCGTGCACACAAACGAACACACTGACAAACACCTGCGCTCGCACGCGTGCGCGAACGCATACCCACCCCTTGGCCAAAAAGGTGCGGTTTTGGGCAAAGACGAGACCCAAAGAGTCGTTTTCAGGCCCGTCCTACCCCAACTTTTGCAAGGTTACAGGCCCCAAGGCACCAAGACAATATGGCACTGTAAGCATACACCCTCTCCTACCATTTTCTATGTGTGTGGCGCCGGACTCGTGGCGATTCCGCGGCCCTCAAGAGCTGAGAAAGCTACTTTCTTGCAAGGAAATCTGCTACGGTGTACGCAACAAAAACCAAGCAGGGCACACAATAATAATGACAATACACAGCAATATCATGCAACATAGCCATGTGCAGGGTCCCCTCCACATGCACGCACAATAAAAAAACAAACTGACAAACACCTGTGCGCGCGTGCGTGCGCGCACGCATATCCACCCCCGGCCAAAAAGGTGCGGTTTTGGGTAATGACGGGACCCAAAGAGTCGTTTTCAGGCCCGTCCTTCCCCGACTTTTGCACGGTAACAGACCCCAAGGCACCAAGACAATATGGCACTGTATGCATACATCCTCTCCTGCCATTTTCCATGTGTGTGGCGTCGGACTCGTGGCGACTCCGCGGCCTTCAAGAGCTGAGAAATGTAGTTTCTTGCAAGGAAATCTGCTACGGTGTACACAACAAAAACCAAACAGGGCGCACGATAATAATGACAATCTACAGCAATATCATGCACCACAGCCAAGTGCAGGGTCCCGTCCACATGCATGCAAACAAACAAATACACTGACAAACACTGCGGACGCGCGCATACGCGTACGCATACCCGACCCCCGGCCGAAAAGGTGCGGTTTGGCGCAAAGACGGGACCCAAAGAGTCGTTTTCAGGCCCGTCCTCACTCACTCACTCAGTCCCATGTCCCAAAGGACGTAGGGGGGACATGAGAGAAGACGCAACAGAGATCTTTTTCCATGCTTCACGATCCTGTGTGGCTAGTAGGAGGTGTTGTAGGGGTTGGGCGGTCCAGTCTTTGATGTTGTCAACCCATGATTTCTTTTGGCGGCCTCTTCTTCTCTTGCCCTCGACTGTTCCTTGCAGGATGGTTTTTGCTAGGGTGTTGTGTCTTGTGGTGTGACCAAACCACATCAGCTTTCTCCTCTTTATGGTGGAGAGCAAAGGCTCTTGGGGGCCAACACGCTTTTTGATTTCTTCTTTCACATAGTTATTGGTCTTGTGTTCTTTGTATGATATTTTGAGGAGTCTTCTGTGGCACTTGTTCTCGAATGCTTGGATTCTCCTCTCTAACTCTGCTGTCAGAGTCCATGATTCACAGCCATATAGGAGGATAGATATCACGAGGGATTTGTAAAGGTGGTATTTGGTGCAGAAGCTGATGTTGTTGCTTCTGATGATCTTCTCGAGTCTGACTAGAGCAGATGTTGCTGTTGCAATGCGAGCTTTTACTTCATTGTTTGATGTGCCATCTTTTGTTAGGATGGAGCCTAAGTATTTGAATTGGCTCACCTCTTCTAGTGTTTCTCCATTCATCTCTATTTCCGTGATGTCATTACTCGCGCTGTTGACCATGATCTTTGATTTTTCTGTACTGACCTCCATGCCGTATGCGCTCGCTCGATCTGTTAAATTGTCTGCCCGTCCTACCCCAACTTTTGCACGGTTTTAGACCCCAAGGCACCAAGACAATATGGCACTGTATGCATACACCCTCTTCTACCATTTTCTGTGTGTGGAGCCGGACTCGTGGCGGCTCCGCGGCCCTCCAGAGCTGAGAAAGCTAGTTCCTTGCAAGGAAACTTGCTACTGTGTACGCAACAAAAACCAAGCAGGGCGCACGATAATAATGACAATACACAGCAATATCATGCACCACAGCCAAGTGCAGGGTCCCCTCCACATGCGCGCACACATCTATGCGTACACTGTACCACGCTTCCTCCCGACAAACTTGGCCCCGTCACAGCGGCGTTGCCATCTTCGGGGCAGCGGTGTCGCCACAATTCCGGCGCCACACACATCGAAAATGTTTGTAAAGGTTGTATGCATAGCGTAGGACACGGTCTTGGTGCCGTGGGCTCTGTAACTGTGCAAAAGTGCGGGTGGCGGGGCCCGAAACCGGCGCTTCGTTACATGTTTTGCGCCTTCTTCAGCTTATGCATACGGGGGTGTCCATGCGTGCGCACGTGCGCGCGCTCGCTGGTGTTTGTCATGCGTTTGTTTGTGTGCGAACCTGTGGCGGAGACCCTGCAGTTTGCTGTGATGCATCGCATTGTATGAAAATATTATTTGGTGTGTTTTCTCGGGGTCATCTATGTGTACACTGTACCACGCTTCCTCCAGACAAACTTGGCCCCGTGAGAGCGAGGTTGCCATCTTCGGGGCAGCGTTGTCGCCACAATATCGGCGCCACACACACAAAAAATGGTTGTAAAGGTTGTATGCATAGCGTAGGGTACGGTCTTGGTGCCTCGAGCTCTGTAACTGTGCTAAAGTGCGGGTGGCAGGGGCCCGAAACCGGCGTTTCGTCACATCTTTTGCGCCTTCTTCAGCTTATGCATAGGGGAGCCCGGAGGGGGGGGGGTGTAAGCGTGCGCGCGTGCGCGCGCTCGCTGGTGGGAGAGAGTATCTGCATACAGTGCAATATTGTATTGGTGCCGTGGGGTCTTTTACCGTGCAAAAGTGGGGGTTGGACGGGGCTGAAAACGGCTCTTTGGCTGGCATCTGAGCTCAAAGCGGCACCTTTTTCGGCGGGGGGAGGGTTTGCATGCGTGCATGCGCGCGCAGGCTGAAGTTTGTCAGTGTGTTTGTTTGTTTTCGCACATGTGGCGGGGCCCCTACACTTTGCCCTGGATCATCATATTGCTGTTTCTTAGCTCTTGGGGGCTCTCGTGTCGCCATAAATCTGGCGCCACACCTATCCGAGATGGTGGGAAAGAGTGTCTGCATACAGTACGATAATTATTGTCTTGATGCCTTGGGGTCTTCTACCGTGCAAAAGGGGGGGTTGAACGGGGCTGAAAACGGCTCTTTGGCTGGCATCTGTGCTCAAAACGGCAACTTTTTCAGGCATGGGGTGGGTATGCATGCGGGAGAGCGTGTGCGCGCTGGTGTTTGTCAGTGTGTTTGTTTGTGTGCGCGCATGTGGCGGGGACCCTCCACTTCGCCCTAGTGCATCATATAGCTGTATAATGTCATTATTCTTGTGAGAAATACTATCTTTTTTGTCGCGTACACTTTCCAGCTTTCCTTGCGCCAAACGCGCTTTCCTAGCTCTTGGGGGCTTTCGTGTCGCCACAAATCCGGCGCCACACCTATCCAAGATGGTGGGAGAGAGTGTCTGCATACAGTACGATATTGTCTTGGTGCCGTGGGGTCTTTTACAGTGCCAAAGTCGGGGTCCGACGGGGCTGAAAACGGCTCTTTGGCCGGCATCTGTGCTCAAAACGGCACCTTTTTCGGGCGGGGGGTGGGTATGCACGCGCGCACGCGCGCGCGCGCGCGCGCGCTGGTGTTTGTCAGTGTGTTCGTTTGTGTGTGTGCATGTAGTGGGGACCGCCCACTTTGCCCTGGTGCATGATATTGCTGTATACTGTCCTTATTCTTGTGAGAAATGCTTGTTTTTTGTCGCGTACACTTACCAGCTTTCCTTCCGCCAAACGCACTTTCTTAGCTCTTGGTGGCTCTGCACACATTTAAAGTTTTTAAAAAATCATATAGTTTCCAACAAACAGCTTATATCAGTTACAATGTCATCAATACCATTATTTAAAAAATAAAAATATAAAGAATCCATGAGATCCTCTGTGTGTGTGTGTTGAATGAATGAATGATTGAATGAACATTTTTATTGAGGGAAAAGATTAAGCACAATGGTGGCTTGTTTTCATCCAACCCTCTTTAAAAAAAAAGAAGAAAAAAAGTGAATCAATCAACCAATCAATCCAATCGCGTAATTCAAGTATAAAGCTATGAAAATCAAAATTTGGTGAATAAATCAACCAATCGTATGATTTGAGCATAAAGCTATAACATTTTTTTTTTAAATAAAAAAACAACAGCAAAAAACAACACCTAGTGAATCAATCAACCGACCGTTCTATTAAACATAAAACTATGAAAGTCAAAAACAAGTGAATCACGTGAATCACCCCGCCCGAAAAAGCACGACCTCGATCCTAACATCCTGAAGAACTATAGACCTGTCTCTAATCTGCCTTTTATCTCTAAAGTCCTTGAAAAAGTTGTTCTGAAACAACTCAATAATCTCTTCCCCCCTTTTCAGTCTGCCTATCGCGTCAACCACAGCACTGAAACCACCCTGGTTCATACTCTAAACATGCTTCTCCATGCTTCTGACTCAGGGAAAATCTCCCTCCTTACTCTTCTCGACTTATCTGCTGCCTTTGACACCATAGACCATTCAATTCTTCTCTCCCGTCTCCAAAACATGTTTGGCATTAAATGCACAGCCCTCACCTGGTTCACTTCATACCTTAAAGACCGAGTCCACACAGTTGCAGTAAACAAGATTCAATCAGCACCTGCCAAACTGGAATGTGGTGTCCCTCAGGGATCAGTTCTGGGCCCTCTTCTCTTTACTCTCTATACTGCTCCACTGTCACATATAATAGACCGTCATCATATCAATTATCACTTTTATGCTGACGACTCGCAGATTCAAAGCAGTGACACACCTGAAAATCTTCCTTCTCTCTTGACAAATATGACCAGCTGCCTTCAAGACATCCAACACTGGATGATACAAAACAAATTACAACTAAATGCAGATAAAACCGAAGCCATGCTTGTAGGCACCAAACACAAACTCTCCTCCATTCCAACAACTTCAATAGAATTCGGCAATACGTCAGTTCCGCTATCCACTTCTGTGAAGTATCTAGGAGTCGTTGTGGACAACACTCTCTCCATCCAAAAATTCATTACCCAAACCTGCCAGTCATGCTACTATCAACTACGGCGTATTAGCGCGATTCGAAAGTACCTGTCCACTGATGCAACATCCAAACTCGTCACTTCTCTTATTCTCTCACGTCTGGACTATTGCAATTCTCTTTTGACTGGTCTGCCAGCATCATCCATCCACTCCCTTCAACGTATACGAAACTCTGCTGCTCGTCTTGTCCTCAGAAAGAAAAAATCTGAGCACATTACCCCTCTCTTGAAATCTCTCCATTGGCTGCCTGTACCACAGAGAGTAAACTTGTTACAAAAATTAATGTCTCCACAATACTGCACCCTCCTACCTCTGTGAATGTCTTCACTTGTACACACCTTCTCGCTCCCTCCGCTCGTCGGCAGATACTTTGTCCTTAAGAATACCCAGATTCAACCTATCTACTGTTGGCCGCCGCTCTTTCTCTGTTTTTGGTCCATCGATCTGGAACGACCTTCCTCTCTCCCTCCGGCAAAAGCCTACTTATGACACTTTTAAATCCAACCTCAAGACACACTTATTCCAAACCTAAGTTTTCTCCTTCCGCTTCCATCTCTTACCTGTCCCTGCCTTCAACATCCACCTGCCAAAGTACATAACGTTTGTAGGTGTGTGTGCCCCCGTGCACACGCGCGTGCTTGCGTGCGTGCGTGCGTGCGTGTGTAGGTGTGTACATTCGAATTTGTTAAAACTGTAAATTGTTGTTAATTGTGTGTTGTGTTGGTCGAATGCAAGCGCTTTGATTTGTTTTTGCAAGATATAGCGCTATACAAATTCCATGTATTATTATTATTATTATTATTATTATTATTATTATTATTATTATTATTATTATTATTATTATTATTATTATTATTATTAATCAGTCTGCCAATCATTCAATTAAATATAAAGCTATTAAATGTCAGGGAATTTCGGGAAACTACAACATGTGAAACATACATAAACCAACAGAATAGAGACTGTTGCATAGACAGGACAGACACGAGACAGAGAGAGAGAAAGTGAGAAGGTGAGAGAGAGAGAGAGAGAGAGAGAGAGAGAGAGAGAGAGAGAGAGAGAGAGAGAGAGAGAGAGAGAGAGAGAGAGAGAGAGAGACAGACAGACAGACAGACAGACAGACAGACAGACAGAGAGAGAGAGAGAGAGAGAGAGTGGGGGAATGAGGTGGGGCTGTTATTATCTTTTTCAGCTCCTGAAGAGGGTAAGAAGAAATGTTTGTGCATGCATGCCTGCGTGCACACGAGCCCAGCGTGGGTGACCTCATTTTAGATCTATCAGTGTGGCAGATAAAGCAGCACGGGTTTGTTTTGAAATTCGAATCCAAGGGGTGGAGGGGGGTAGGGGGTGGGAGGGAGTGGCGGCCCACACTATTTTTCAAACAAGGTGCTACCTGGCTGTGATTGGTGGCTGAATTTAGGACAGGAGTTGGGAGTTTGACCCCATTCTGTGAAAGAGAAGTTGGCGGCAGTTTAAGTGTCTGCTAAAGTCTCTTTACAATCTGGGATATCAGATGTACAGATCTACCGATAGGCAAAAAATGGGGGGGGGGGGGGGATATCAATATAGATAGCATCACTACTTTCTGGAAATTGTCTGCTAATTCTCTTTTCAAATTCTCTTTTCTATCTCACTCATTGCTTGTGTCTTGGTCCAATAGACAAGAGTCTATTATCTGCCTTCTTAGTCCATTTGCCTACGTTTTTTGCAGAAAGACTTTAAAGATGACAGTTCTCTCCTAGCTGATGAGGAATGTACTGGTCCTGACTTGTGGGGTGCTTCACAGCAGCACTAGACATGTTTTGTTATTATGACAGACTTTGTTGCTACTGTGTGAGCATTCAAAGAACAAAAAAGGGGGGTATTTATTGATTGATTTATTCTTTTATATCAAGGATAATGGAATAAGCACTCTTGTGTATTTTTTTTTACATCCAGTCCCCATGTGAATGCAGTTTTGTAAATGTCATCTGTTCCCACATACACACGATGGCCTACTCTTATGAAAAGTGGAACAGGATTTAATGTGTGCACAAGATGTTCGCCCACGGGCCTTGGTTTAAAGTCTCATCTGAAGGACTTTTGGGGAGAGTGGGGACAGGACTGATGTTAACTCTAGAAGAAAAAAATCATCCACAGGAATGGAACCTGGGTTGTCAAAAATCAATGAGGGAGGGAGGGGGAGTGGTAAAAAGGGGTGTAAGTTTGTAGCAGTTTGTGTCTCCCATTCTGTGCATGCATGTGGTCTATCTGCATCAGTGAATGTTTGTATGCTTGTATATGTTTTACATGAGTGTCTCCCTACACGCGAGTGTGCCAGGGGTGTGTATGTGTATATGTGTTTGAAAGGCAACACTGGAAAGTAAAAAAAAAACAAACAAACCAAACATACATACATGAAAAAACTACTGTCTGATGAACAGCAAGAATGTTTAGATTCAAATGAATACCCAAGCAGCAACATCTTACCTTAACTACAGGTGTGTCACAGACTGTAAAGTTTTTAGGCCCCCTGTGTGCAGGTGTTTGTTAGGGTGGAGGATGGGGGTAAACCTATCCTGCTGCTGCTGTTGATGGCAGCAAGCTACCCTGGAGTGGAATAAGACTTGGAAAGGAAAAAAAAAGCGGGGGATATCGATTTGGCGCGCTTTGGTGCATCATATTGCTGTATAATGTCATTGTTATTGGGCGCCCTGCTTGGTTTTCGGTGCGTACACTGTACCCGATTTCCTTGCGACAAACTAGCTTTCTCAGCACTTGAGGCCTTCGGTGTCGCCACAAGTCCCGCGCCCACACACGTTGAAGATGGCAGGGGAGACAGTATGCATAAGGTGCCACATTGTCCTGGTGCCTCGGGGTCTGTAACCCTGCAAAAGTCGGGGCGTTATGGGCCTGAAAACGACTCTTTGGGTCCCGTCTTTGCCCCAAACGGCACCTTTTTGGCAGAGGGGTGGGTATGCATGCGTGCACGCGAGCAGGCGCTGGTGTTTGTCAGTGCGTTTCTTTGTGTGCGCACATGTTGCGGGGACCCTGCAGTTTGCCCTGGTGCATCATATTGCTGTATATTGTCATGATTATTGGGCGCCCTGCTTGGTTTTTGGTGCGTACTCTGTACCCGATTTCCTTGCCAAAAACTAGCTTTCTCAGCTCTTGAGGGCTTCGGTGTCGCCACAAGTCCGGCGCCACACACGTGGGAGATGGTAGGGGAGGGAGTATGCATAGGGTGCCATACTGTCCAGGTGCCTTGCGTTTGTTTCCCCAAACCGGACGTGTTTGTGAGGGTGGTGGGTATGCATGCGCGCACGCGCTCGCGCGCTGATGTTTGTCAGTGCGTTTGTTTGTATGCACGCATGTGGAGGGCACCCTGCACTTTCTTGTGCTGCCAGACCTTGCTGTATATTGTCATTATTATTGTGCTTCCTGCTTGGTTTTCGGTGCGTACACTGTAGCGGATTTCCTTGCAAGAAGCTAGTTTTCTCAGCTCTTGAGGGCTGCGGAGTCGCCACAGGTCTTGCGCCACACACGTCGGAAATGGTAGGAGAGGGTGTATGCATACAGTGCCATATTGTCTTGGTGCCTTGGGGGTCTGTAACTCTACAAAAGTTGGGGTAGGACGGGCCTGAAAACGACTCTTTGGGTCCCGTCTTTGCCCCAAACCGCAGCTTTTTTGCCGGGAGTTGGGTATGCATGCGCGCACGCGCTAGCGCGCATGTTTTTGTCAGTGTGTTTGTTTGTGTGCGCGCTTGTGGAGGGGACCCTGCACTTTGCTGTGGTGCCAGAAATTGCTGTATATGGTCATTATTATTGTGCGCCCTGCTTGGTTTTTGTTGCGTACACTGTAGAAAATTTCCTTGCAAGAAACTAGGTTTCTGAGCTCTTGAGGGCTGCGGAGTCGCCACAGGTCCGGCGCCACACACGTCGGAAATGGTAGGAGAGGGTGTATTCATACAGTGCCATACTGTCTTAGTGCCATGGGGTCTGTAACCCTACAAAAGTTGGGGTAGGACGGGCCTGAAAACGACTCTTTGGGTCCCGCCTATGCCCAAAACCGCACTTTTTTTGCCGGGGGTTGGGTATGCATGCGCGCACGCGCTCGCGCGCATGTTTTCGTCAGTGTGTTTGAGTGCGTTCATGTGAAGGGGACCCTGCACTTTGCTGTGGTGCCAGAAATTGCTGTATATGGTCATTATTATTGTGAGCCCTGCTTGGTTTTTGTTGCGTACACTGTAGCAGATTTCCTTGCAAGAAACTAGCTTTCTCAGCTGTTGAGTGAGGGCTGCGGAGTCGCCACAGGTCCGGCGCCACCCACATCGGAAATGGTAGGAGAGTGTGTATGCATACAGAGCCATATTGTCTTGGTGCCTTGGGGTCTGTAACTCTACAAAAGTTGGGGTAGGACGGGCCTGAAAACGGCTCTTTGGGTCCCGTCTTTGCCCAAAACCGCAGCTTTTTTGCCGGGGGTTGGGTATGCATGCGCGCACGTGCTTGTGTGCATGTGTTTGAGAGTGTGTGTGTGTATTTGTGTGTGTGTGTGTGTGTGTGTGTGTGTGTGTGTGTGTGTGTGTGTGTGTGTGTGTGTGTTGTTTGCGTTCGTGCGTGCGTGCAGTTTTGTGTGTGTGTGTGTGTGCGTGTGTACCTGTGTGTGTGTGTGGGTGGGGTTTGCGTGCGCGCGCGAGCGTGTGTGTGTGTATGTGTGTGTATGTAGATTGTGTGTGTATATATATATATATATATATATATATATATATATATATATATATATATATATATATATATATGTGTGTGTGTGTGTGTGTGTGTGTGTGTGTGTGTGTGTGGTGTGTGTGTGTGTGTGTGTGTGTGTGTGTGTGTGTGTGTGTGTGTGTGTGTGTGTGTGTGTGTGTGTGTGTGTGTGTTTTCGTGTGTGAGGAGGAAAAACAAGCAATGAAGGCAAAAAAAGAAAACACACACACACACACACACACACATAAAAAAACAAACAGAAAAACGCTTAAACACGAAAAATTAAAAACCGTACCTCTATATTTAAAAAGTAAAATGCAATTTCAATTCAGCACAAGAACCAAACACTCCTATACAAGGATAAGTCTAGGACAGTATATGTGGAAGTGGAAGATGGTAAGGAAAATAAAGGAAAGAGGAGAGAGAGAGAGAGAGAGAGAGAGAGAGAGAGAGAGAGAGAGAGAGAGAGAGAGAGAGAGAGAGAGAGAGAGACAGAGACAGAGACAGAGACAGAGACAGACAGAGACAGAGACAGGCAGACAGACAGACAGACAGACAGACAGACAGACAGACAGACAGACAGAGGGAGTAAGAGGAGAGAGGAGAAAGAGAGAGAGAGAGACAAGGCAAGGCAAGGCAAGGCAAGGCAAGGCAAAATTCTTTTATTCGAGGATAATAGATAAGCACACATGTGCTTTTTTACATCCAGTCCCCGCCCTTTTCAGGGAAAACATCAAGATAAAAAGATACTAAACAGTAAAACTATATGCAGTACCAAACAACATAAAGGAATAAGGACATTATACATAATAAGATAATAAAAATGCACACTTTCAGAAGACGAAAATCAGAAGCCACAATAAAATGATTTTGATTATAAAAGAAAATAGAAGCGTTAATAGATAAAGAGCAACCAAAGAAACATAATGAAATAAACAACTTAGCAAGCAAGAAAAGTCCACCCAAAAATACTTAGCTACAACATTGTTACAACTCATAACAACAAAATGAACTCAGAAGGAACTAAAGATAATACAATGATTATATTGATGACAATAAGAATAATATCAACAATAGTGATAATAGTATGATAATAATACACGTAAAACTCACTCCTACACGTAGGTTACACGTAGGAGAGAGAGAGAGAGAGAGAAGAGAGAGAGAGAGAGAGAGAGAGAGAGAGAGAGAGAGAGAGAGAGAGAGAGAGAGAGAGAGAGAGAGAGAGAGAGAGAGAGAGAGAGAGAGAGAGAGAGAGAGAGAGAGAACTCGAACTCGAACTCGAACTCGAACTCGAATGTTTTATTGAGGAAATATGGATAAGCCAGAGGCTTCTTTACACCAGGTCCTCATAAAAAAACAAAAAAACAAACAAACAAAATACCCCCCAAAACCCACCAACAACAAAACCCACTGGCAAACAATCATAAGAATTATATAACATATAAATATAGTAAAGCAAATGATAAGCTTAATTACTTAGTTATTTATATAACCAACTATCCAACTACACTCACAATTACAGGCACGAGCAAAATCTCAATATACACTATTCCAAGTCACAACCCTTAGTATTAGTCTTATCCAACTTCACACTCTAAATTACAAATTCAAATTATTCTACGCTAACAAGACAAAACACATCCCTACACTATTTCAATGACACGAAAGCGAGAAACTAAGTTCAAAACAATCAGATTTTCCATCTCTCTCTCCTCTCCCTCTCTCTCTCTCTCTCTCCTCTCTCTCTCTCTCTCTCTCTCTCTCTCTCTCTCTCTCCTCTCTCTCTCTCTCTCTCTCTCTCTCTCTCTCTCTCTCTCTCTCTCTCTCTCTCTCTCTCTCTCTCTCTCCTCTCCCTCTCTCCTCCTCTCTCTCCCTCTCCTCTCTCCCTCCCCCTCCCCTCTCCCCCCCCCCCCCCCCTTCCTCTCTCCTCTCCCCCTCCCTCTCCCTCTCTCTCCTCTCTCTCTCTCTCTCTCTCTCTCTCTCTCTCTCTCTCTCTCTCTCCTCTCTCTCTCTCTCCTCTCTCTCTCACACACTCATAAAATAATACAATTTATATGACTGCCTATAGGAATAAACATACCATCCAAGACGACATTGTAATCACAAATTCAAATAATTTTACTCCAACAGAACAACACCACCCTATACACCATTTAATAGCATTAAGGAAAAAATAGTTCAAGATAATTAAAATTTCAATGCACACACATACACGCGCGCACACGCACACACACACGCAAACGCGCACACACACACACACGCACACGCACACATACAATAACATGAATATACAAATGAATAAACAAAAAAACAAAAACAAAAACACACACAAAAAAAAATCCAAGACCTCATCTATGCAATACAATAATTCTACATACATAACACAATGCAACCCTTCAATGATATAATAGCAAGAAGTGGAAGTACAAAAAAATCAAAATGTCACACACACACACGCACGCACACACACACACACACACACACACACACACACACACACACACACACACACACACACACAAAACACACACACCCCACACACACACACACACACACACACACACATACGACACAAACAAAGCACAATAAAGGCCAGACAGTTGGAAATACAACCGGCAATGAACAAAATAAGTATATGAATATATGCTTTGGTCTTTACGAAAGACAAGATCATATTTCATTCAGAACATTTCAAATAAATATTTATGATAAGCTTTTTTGAATGAAGACAGACTAGATTTCTGTTTTATTTTATCTGGAATTTCATCCCATTCTTTGCTACCTGAATAGATGAGGGATGTCTTGAAAAGATCCGTTCTTGGACGGGGGATACAAAAAGTACTCTTGCCCCGAATATTTCTCTTCAAAAATCTTTCAGAAAGATATTCTGGAGCAAGATTATTTATAATTTTGTACATAAAAACACCTTTGTTAAAGCGACATCGTAATTTGAAAGGAAAAATGTTAAGTTCTTTGTAATCTGTATCTTCCAAAGATGTTGATTTAAGGAGTACAATTTTTAATGAACGTCTATATAAACTCTCTAGTCGCTTAAGGCAATTTTTACTAGCTAAGTCCCAACAGGTAGAGGCATAATCTATATCTGGTTGTATGTAAGCATGAAAAAATAACTTCCGAGTATGTTGATCTAGCAAATGTTTTATTCTGTTTAGCTGAAACATTTTTTGGGCTAGCTTCTTAGACAGAATAGAAGCATGACTTGACCAAGACAGATGATTATCAATATTTAAACCAAGCAATTTATGAGAATCCACTTCTTCTAAACTTTTGTGATATACTTTAATATCTGGTAGTTGAGATTTTATATTTTGTCTTTTTTGCCTTGTTGTAACTAGCATGAATTTTGACTTTTCAGGGTGGAGAGCCATGTGATTAATTTCAGACCATCTAATAACGTTATCAATATCTTTTTGTAATTCAGTACATACAACACTGGCATCTTTAGCTTTATTATGAACTGTGGTGTCATCAGCAAACAATTCACACTTATTTGGTACACTTAAAGGCAAGTCATTTACATAAATTGAAAAGAGAATGGGACCTAGGACAGATCCCTGTGGAACACCATAGGTAATTGGCATAAAAGTGGATGTGAGACGGTCCTGGTAAACTACTTGTCTTCTATTTATAAGGAAAGAGGATATAAGTTCAACTGATTCTGGGTGTAAACCATACATGTGTAATTTTCTTAATAAGAGAGCATGATCAATTGTATCGAAAGCCTTAGCAAAATCAACAAATATGGTCCCAGTAAACATATCATCATTGATGTTTTCATGCCACTGTTCTATAAGATTCGTGAGTAAAGTATGGCATGAATGATCTTTTCTGAATCCACTTTGATTTGCATGAAACAAGTTATAATTAGTAAAATGGGATAAGAGGTGGTGTTTAAGATGTTTTTCGAGTGGCTTAGATAACGTTGACAGGATTGAAATTGGTCTATAGTTTGAGGGTTCATTTGGATCACCAGATTTATAAAGTGGTAGCACTTTAGCGTCTTTAAACGCTTGAGGAAAGCTTAATTTTTCTATACAAAGGTTATAAATATAAGCAATGTGTTCAGATATTACGGGTGCAGAAATTTTCAAAATTTTGCTGTCAATGTCATCCAAGCCCCGCGATTTTGACTGTTTTGATGAACACAGCTCCTTGTACACCTCATGAACACCAATGAATCCAAATTTCAGCTTTGATTGACATTTTTTGGAATTGCAAAAATCCTGCAACAGAAGTAAATTGTTACAATTAGTATAATCATCTGGAATAATATTTTCTCCTACAGTAGAGAAATATTTATTCATTTCTTCAACTGATAAGTTGTTTGATAACGGGGCTATAGATATTAAAGGTTTACCAGATAACTGGTTTATATATATATATATATATATATATATATATATATATATATATATATATATATATATATATATATATATATATATATATATATATAACACAGACTGTCTCATTCCAGCACAAAGCATTATGCACACAATGCATTCTTAGGCATCGTTTGCTTTTCATAGTGATAAAACTATCGATAGTGATAGAATAAAGCCATAGATAAACCATTTATAGTGATAAAACTATCCACAGTGAGTGATTAAGCCATCCGTAGTGATAAAAACCATGATAGTGATAAAACCATGATAGTGATAAAACCATCGATAGTGGTAGAATAAACCCATAGATGAACCATTGATAGTGATAAAACCATTATAGTGATTAAGCCATCCGTAGTGATAAAACCATGATAGTGATAAAACCATTATAGTGATAAAACCATCGATAGTGGTAGAATAAACCCATAGATGAACCATTGATAGTGATAAAACCATTATAGTGATAAAACCATTATAGTGATAAAGCCATTGATAGTGATAAAACCATTATAGTGATAAAACCATTATAGTGATAAAACCATCGATAGTGATAAAACCATCGATAGTGATAAAACCATTATAGTGATAAAAACCATATATAGTGATAAAACCATTATAGTGATAAAAACCATCGATAGTGATAAAACCATTATAGTGATAAAACCATTATAGTGATAAAAACCATCGATAGTGATAAAACCATTGATGGTGATAAAACCATCGATAGTGATAAAACCATTATAGTGATAAAACCATCGATAGTGATAAAACCATTGATGGTGATAAAACCATTATAGTGATAAAACCATCGATAGTGATAAAACCATTATAGTGATAAAACCATTATAGTGATAAAACCATCGATAGTGATAAAACCATTATAGTGATAAAACCATTATAGTGATAAAACCATTATAGTGATAAAACCATTGATGGTGATAAAACCATTGATGGTGATAAAACCATTATAGTGATAAAACCATTGATGGTGATAAAACCATTATAGTGATAAAACCATTGATGGTGATAAACCATTATAGTGATAAAAACCATTGATGGTGATAAAACCATTATAGTGATAAAACCATTATAGTGATAAAACCATTGATGGTGATAAAACCATTATAGTGATAAAGCCATCGATAGTGATAAAACCATTATAGTGATAAAGTCATCGATAGTGATAAAACCATTGATTGGGGATAAAACCATTATAGTGATAAAGCCATCGATAGTGATAAAACCATCCACAGTGAGTATCCATAGTGGTAAACCACCAATAGTGATAAAACCATCATAGTGGTAAAACCACCAATTATAAAACCACGTTGGAT
>JASPKP010002430.1:0-17500 GCA_030674155.1 Stramonita haemastoma
TTGCAGGCTGGAGACCATGGCCTTCTATTCTCTCAATGCTTCCTTTCCTATCATGTCTCTAGTCCCGACATTAAACAGTACCGAGAGATACCTACCTACCCATACCCTAACATGTTGACCCGGGAATAGCGCAACACTGGTAGCAGCTCCTTCATATCCTGTGCCAGAGGCCACCTATGTCTACCTTTGTCCTTCCAGTCTCTCCCACTTTTACCTATCATTCACACAACTTGGGGTAAGAGTCGTCTGGATCCCAGGAAAGACCTTGAGACGTACTTCTAAATCTGACAACAGCAAGAACAGAAAAAGGAGGAATCCTATAATTATGACGACGGTACACATTGCGTGATGAAGGTTACTTTCTTCTCTATTTCTGCCGCTGAAGATGGCCAAGAAAAGGAAAACCGGAGGATCTAATTCCGAAGATAATGAATCTTTTTTGTTGTTGTTGCCCGTTGTTCTATTCTAGTTGGCCTGACCGTGCGTGTGTTTAGTCTGGCTGAGAGGAGAGGGGGCATGGCCTAGGCTAGGCTAGGCTAAAAGCAGGGATCTATTTTGTGAAGGTGAGTCATCATGGCTGGAAGGTTGCCGTCATCTTTATTCAGTCGTCTAGTCATCCACTACTTGACTGACTTCTTTTTTATTATTTATTTATTTATTTATTTATTTATTTTAAAAAAAATATATTTTACACCACTTTACGTCACAGCAGATTTCTCTGCGTGAAATTCAGACTGTTCCCCCGGGAGAGCTCGTCGCCACAAGTGCAGCGCCACCCTTTTTTTTCTTCTTTTTTCCTGTCTGCAACTGTATTTTGTTTCCCTATCTGATGGCTTTTTTCTACTAGAACTTTGCCACGGACAACCCTCTTGTTGCCGTGGGTTCTAAATAATTTTGTGTAACACACGGGACCTCGATTTATCGTCTCATCCCAAAAGACTGGCACCCAGACCACCACTCATGATCTAATGGATGAGGGAAAAGTTTTGGGCCCAAAGGGATTCAAAACCGCCGCACACTCCTACCCGGACTTTTTCGTTTTCTAGACAGGCGCGTTTACCTCTAGACCCCCGATCCACTCCATGCCTGTTGTCTGTGAATGGAGAAGTAAGGGCGGGGGCTGCAGTTTCAGTGCTGTACTGTGATTAATCCTGGACCATGGATGATGGATACACTGGATCGGTGGTCTAGAGGTAAAAGTGCTTGTCTACAAAGCGAATGTCCGGGTCGAAGTGTGCCGGGTTCGAATGCTGTTTGGGCCCCAAACTTTTCCCCCATCTATTACACCATGAGTGGTGGTCTGGGTGCTAGTCTTTCGGATCAGACGATAATCCGAGGTCTCCTGTGTTACACATCATTATTCAGCGCACGTAAAAGAACCCACGGCAGCAAGAGGGTTGTCCTTGGCAAAATTCTGTAGTGAAAAGCCACTCTGATAGGGAAACAAATACAGTTGCAGACAGAAAAAAAACAAAACAAAAAAAAGGTGCGCGCTGCACTTGTGGCGACGCGCTCTCCCCGGGGGGAGAGCAGCCCAAATTTCACGCAGAGAAATCTTGCTGTGACATAAAGTGGTATAAAACAAATAAATGAATAAATAAATGGGCAGTCCACCCACACACTCACACAGGGAATGACTCCGTTGTCAATCTGCCGTCTCTGTGGCTGTTGCTATTAATTAACAGTAATGATGGTAGTGTTTGGCCTAGGCCAAAAGCTGTGTCAGTTATTGATGTCAGCTCATTGCCAAGGCCTACACTAAAATGTTGTGACATTGTAAAATGTTTTGTTGAGATTGCCTTCAGCCATGACAAGCTCTTAACAGAACAACCTGCACTCTCCTTTAAAGGAGAATAAATCCTCTGAAGTCGGAGTATGGCTGCCTATATGGCGAGGTACTTAAAAAATAGTCATACACGCAAACTTCTCATTCAGTGTGTGCAATTTCAATCTCACAGGGATTCCCAGGTGGGATTAGTGAGTCAGAGCGCACATTCTGGGTGACCCCCCAGAGTGTTAAGCTGGGGAACAACAACAACAACAACAACAACATGGTAGTGTTATATACGGTTTTTTGTTTTGTTTTGGTAATTGTGGCTGCTGTCTTTATTTTTTTCAACTATTAATTGCCATTAGTAATGATGGTAGTGTTATATATTGTTCTTTTTAGGTAATTGTGGCTGCTATCTTTATCTATCATTATCTTTTTCAACTAATGAATGCAATCAGTAATGAAAGTAGTGTTATACTTCTTTTTTTGGTAATTGTGGCTGCAGCTATCTTGATCTATCTGTATCTTTTTTCAACCTTTAATTGCCACAGTATTTATGGCATTGTTACATTGGTCTTTCTAGGTAATATTGTAGCTGCTATTTCCATTTTTTTCCCCAACCACTGATTACCATCCATATTTAATGATAGCACGTTTTCTGTCACATTATCATCGTTGTTTCTTTCGTTAGGCGTATCTACAATACTGTATCTGTGTTCTTTGGGGCTACCTTCAAGGTCAAACGCTATGCAAGCTTTCACTGGCATTGGATTTAATTACAGTACATATCTCTATCACAGGATTGTTTAAGAGACCCCTGTATCGCTGTAGAAGAGATCCCACTATTCTTTACTGCCGGAATCTGCCCAGGCCAAAAGCTGTGTCAGTTATTGATGTCAGCTCATTGCCAAGGCCTACACTAAAATGTTTGTGATGTTGTAAAATGTTGTTGTTCAGATTGCCTTCAGCCGTGACAAGCTCTTAACAGAACAACCAGCACTCTCCTTTAATTAAAGGAGAAAAAATCCTCTGAAGTCGGAGTATGGCTGCCTATATGGCGAGGTACTTGAAAAGAGTCATACACGCAAACTTCTCATTCAGTGTGCAATTTCAATCTCACAGGGATTCCCAGGTGGGATGAGTGAGTCAGAGTGTACGTTCTGGGTGACCCCCAAAGTCTTAAGCTGGGGAACAACAACAACAACAACAATGGTGGATCGGTGGTCTAGGTGGTCACGCGCCTTGCCTAGAAAGCAAAAAGTCCGGGTCGGAGTGTGCGGGGTTCGTACCCCGTTTGGACCCAAAACTTTTCCCCCATCCATTAGACCCTGAGTGGTGGTCTGGGCGCTAGTCTTTCGGATGAGACGATAAACCGAGGTCCCGTGTGTTACACATCACTATTTAGCGCACGTAAAAGAACCCACGGCAACAAAGGGGTTGTCCCTGGCAAAATTCTGTAGAAAGAAGCCACTCTGATAGGGAATACCGGAAACAAATACACTTGCAGGCAGGAAAAAAAAAAAAAAAAAAGGGTAGGCGCTGCACATGTGGCGACGCGCTCTCCTCGGGGAGAGCAGCCCGAATTTCACGCAGAGAAATCTGCGTGACATAAAGTGGTACAAAATACAAAATACAAATACAAATACAACAACAACAACTGCCGGAATGTTTTAGATACCTCTATCGCCAGAGTCTGTCAGAACCCCCCCCCCCCCCCCCTTAAAAGGAGTCACTGCATTGGTTTGGAGATCCTCACTTCAGTGGATTTGCTGAGAGAGCCTTCTTTTAGGGCACTGGTTTGGAGAACTGCCTCCCAGCAGAGTGCTTGAGACACCTGCTTTGTGTGGATATGTTGAAAGACACATGTCCTTGAGGACTACGTAGCGCACACGTTAAATCCTGTTCCGCTTTTTGTAAGAGAAGGCCATCGTTTGCCGGTGGGAACAGATGACAAGATTTACAAAACTGCATACACACGGGACTGGATGAAAAAAAGCATACGAGTGCTTATTCCATTATCCTCGATATAAAAGAAGAAAGAGAGACACATATCCCAGCAGATTACGTTGAAAGACAAAATGCCCTGCAGATTACGTTGAAAAACACATATCCCAGCAGATTACGTTGAAAGACACATTTCCTAGCTGATTACGTTGAAAGACACATTCCTCAGCTGATTACGTTGAAAGACACATATCCTAGCAGATCGCAATGAAAGACATATCCTAGCAGATCGCATTGAAAGACACATATCCTAGCAGAACGATTGTGTTGAGAGACACATATCCTAGCAGATTGTATTGCGAGACACATATCCCAGGAGACGGCATTGAAAGACACATATCCTCGCAGACTATGTTGAGAGACACATATATCCTAGCAGACTATGTTGAGAGACACATATATCCTAGCAGAATGCGTTGAGAGACACATATCACAGGAGATTGCATTGCGAGACACATGTCCTAGCAGAGCGCTTGCGTTGAGAGACACATTTCCTAGCAGATTACGGTGAAAGACACATATCTTAGCAGATTACATCGAGAGAAACATATCCTAGCAGATTGCGTTGAGAAACATATATCCCACCAGTCTTTCGGATGAGACTATAAACGAGGCCTGTGTGCGAACGCGCGCAGAACATCTTGCGCACACGCTAAATCCTGTTTCGCTTTTCGTAAGAGTAGGCCATCGTGTGCCGGTGGGAACAGATGACATTAACAAAACTGCCTACACACGGGGACTGGATGTAAAAAAAAAAAGCATATGAGTGCTTACTCCATTATCCTCGATATAAAAGAATAAATAAATAAATAAATAAATAAATAAATAAATAAATAATTTTTTTTTTAAAAATTGCGTTGAGAGACACACACCTCATCAGACTGCTTTGAACAATAATTTATGGTTTAAAAAAAAAAAAAGGAAATGATTTCATGCAGTAACTAGAAAGAATTGGGAAGTATCCAAAACACATACGAAACCAAAAAATATACCAAAGAAAATGCATGTCAATACCCGTAGAGAGACAAATAGAAAAATAATATTAAAAAAAAAAATGAAACAGGGCAGAAGTTAACGAATCAGGAAACGAAAGAAGAGCAAACAGGAAAAAAAAAGAAAAGAAAGACAAACAAAGAAATGATGAAAAGAGAGATCAAATTAAATCAAAAAGATAAAAAAAAACCCGATAAAATAAAAGAAAGACAGAAAAATAAAACCCGAAAGAAAAACAAAAAAATGAAAAAAAACCCCTAAAAGAGCAGGATATAAGGTAAGTAAAAACGACAATCAAAATATTTCACCATTTATACACCCCAAAAAAATATATAGAGAAGTTGGTACCTGCACTTGTTTTTCCTCACTACTTTTTCCTCAATAACAAAATATATTTCACCATTTATACAAAACAAAATACAATAAAACCAAAACGACTTCAAAGTCAGACGAAATACATGTCTTTGCCCCCCCCCCCCCCCTTTGTCATCCAAGCTAAAAAAAAAAAAAGTTTCAGAATATTTGTCATTTTGCAGAATTTTTTTTGGTGTGTGTTGGTTTAGTTTCGTCCAAAATTAGAAAAGTACTTATGCCTAGTTTCAGACCCCAGTAAAGTTCAGCATTATTTTTTGGTAGTCTCATAAAAGAAATATGATCATATACATAAAACACACACACACACACACACACACACACACACACACACACACACACACACACAACACCACACACACACACACACACACACACACACACACACACACACACACACACACTCTCTCTCTCTCTCTCACTCTCTCTCTCTCTCTCCCTCCCTCACACACACACACTCACTCACTCACTCACACTCACACACACACACACACACACACACACACACACACACACACACACACACACACACACACACACACACACACACACACACACACACACACACACACACACACACACTCTCTCTCTCTCTCTCTCTCTCTCTCTTTTCTCTCTCTCTCTCTCTCTCTTTCTCTCTCACACTCCCTCCCTCCCTCCCTCCCTCACACACACTCACTCACACACACACACACACACACACACACACACACACACACACACACACACACACACACACACACACACACACACACACACACACACACTCTCTCTCTCTCTCTCCTCTCTCTCTTCTCTCTCTCTTTCTCTCTCTCACTCCATCCCTCCCTCCCTCACACACACTCACACACACACACACACACACACACACACACACCCCACACCACACACACACACACACACACACACACACACACACACACAAAACACACACACACCACACACTAAACACACACACACACTCTCTCTCTCTTTCTCCCTCCCCCCTTCCCTCCCACCCACACACACACGCACACACACACACACACACACACACACACACACAACACACACACAAAAACACACACAACTCCACCCACCCCCCCTACCCCCCAACTCCCCCCCCCCCTACACACACACTGAAGTAAGTTCCCCCCCAAAAAAAAAATCGAGGATTAACCTCAATATTTTTTTAGACCAGACTTTTCCAATGGACCAGCTATAACTAAACATCCCTGCATCCGATCCTTATGTCTGTATGTGGCTGGCTTCCATCCTCCTCTATCCAGCAGACCAGACGAGTTAGGTTTTTTTTTAAAGCCTCAAGTAAAACAAAACCCCCCCTAAAACCCAACAAAACCAAACCCTTATCTGTCTACCTTCTTTCCGACACCATATATATCTATATCTATATCTATATCTATATCTATCTATCTATCTATCTATCTATCTATCTATCTATCTATCTATCTATCTATCTATCTATCTATCTATCTATCTATCTATCTATCTATCTATCTATCTATCTATCTATCTATCTATCTATATCTATATCTCGATCTTTCTATGAGCTGGCATGATATCAAGATTTAGGAAGCTTTACAAGCGACGGGATAGCCTAGTGGTCAGAACATTGCTGATCGATTCCCGTTCAAGGGGATTTTTCCCCTGGAGCTAACATCAGTGCAGACTCCATTCCCCCCAAAAGTCTTTCGGATAAGACTTTAAACCGAGGCCCCGTGTGCGAACGCACGCAGAACATCTTGCGCACACGTTAAATCCTGTTCCGCTTTTCGTAAGAGTAGGTCATTGTGTGCCGGTGGGAACAGATGACAAGATTTACAAAACTGTATACACACGGGGACTGGATGTAAAAAAAAGAAGCGCTGGAGTGCTTATTCCATTATCCTCGATATAGAAGAATGAATAAAAAATACAGAAGACTGAATAAATAAAACTATATATATATAGATATATATAGATATATATATAGATATCTCTCTCTCTCTCTCTCTCCTCTCTCTCTCTCTCTCTCTCTCTCTCTCTCTCTCTCTCTCTCTCTCTCTATATATATATATATATATATATATATATATATCGGTCTTTCTAATTCTGTGAGCTGGCTTGATATTATCAAGATTTAGGAAGCTTTAGCCAGCGACCATTAGGCCTAGGTAGGCTGTAGTGGGTTCATGAGCTGCGTATGCATGTGTGCGCCTGTGGAGTAGAGGAGCCGTGATGTTAACACTGCTGTGGAAATGTCATCAGAGGTAGTAGTTGGCTAAAATGGAAGAAGAGATTTTCTGGACGAGATTCTACCCCCCCCCCCCTTCCCCCCTAATTCCCCTTCCCTCTCTCCCCCTCCCCCTGTCCCTTCCTGTAGTGTGTGTGTGTGTGTGTGTGTGTGTGTGTGTGTGTGCGCGCGTGCGTGCGTGCGTGCGTGCGTGCGTGCGTGTGCGTGTGCGTGTGCGTATGTTATTTATTTATTTTGTTTATTCTTTTACATCGAGGATAATGGAATAAGCACTCATATGTTTTTTGTTTTTTTTACATCCAGTCCCCTTGCGTATGCAGTTTTGTCAGTCTTGTCATCTGTTCCCACCAGCACACAATGGCCTACTCTTACGAAAAGCGGAACAGGATTTAACGTGTGCGCAAGATGTTCTGCGTGCGTTGGCACAATACAAGGGGCCTCGGTTTATAGTCTCATCCGAAGGGCTTTTGGGGAGAGTGGAGTCAGCAATGACAGAGAGAGTCAGACACACAAACTGTAGTGTTTTATTATATATATATATATATATATATATATATATATATTTTTTTTTTTTTTAAATATTTTTTTAGCGAAGACGAAGAAGTCTAGCAGCGTTATATAGTGAGCTCAGAAGGCTGGGTGATGAACTACAGTGATGGCATTTCCTGTTTGGATGGAAAGAGAGAGAGAGAGAGAGAGAGAGAGAGAGAGAGAGAGAGAGAGAGAGAGAGAGAGAGAGAGAGAGAGAGAGAGAGAGAGAGAAGAGAGAGAGATTAGTTCCCCTTGCCAGTTTGCTCTCTAATCTTAGTTCAGCTTTAGGCCTATCACCCCTCTTTCCTCTTTGTCTCTGTCTCTCAGTGTATCTGTCTGTCTGTATATGTTTGTCTGCCTGTGTCTGTGACTGTGTCTGTGTCTTTGTCTGTGTCTGTGTCTTTGTCTGTGTCTGTGTCTGTGTCTGTGTCTTTGTCTGTGTCTGTGTCTGTGTCTGTGTCTTTGTCTGTGTCTGTGTCTGTGTCTTTGTTTATGTCTGTGTCTTTGTCTGTGTCTGTGTCTTTGTCTGTGTCTGTGTCTGTGTCTGTGTCTTTGTTTGTGTCTGTGTCTTTGTCTGTGTCTGTGTCTGTGTCTTTGTCTGTGTCTGTGTCTTTGTCTGTGTCTGTGTCTGTGTCTTTGTGTGTGTCTGTGTCTGTGTCTGTGTCTGTCTTTGTCTGTGTCTGTGTCTGTGTCTTTGTTTGTGTCTTTGTCTGTGTCTTTGTGTCTGTGTCTGTCTCTCTTTTTCTCCAAGCCTCCCTCCCCATATATCTCTACGTGTACGTGTACGTGTACGTGTACGTGTACGTGTACGTGTACGTGTACGTGTGTGTGTGTGTGTGTGTGTGTGTGTGTGTGTGTGTGCGCGCGCACGCGTGTGTGTGTTTGTTTGTGTGTGTGTTTTGTGTGTGCATTATGTATGTATGTATGTATGTATGTATGTATGTATGTATGTATGTATGTATGTATGTATGTATGTATGTATGTATGTATGTATGTATGTATGTATGTATGTATGTATGTATGTATGCGTGCATGCATGTATGTATATATATATGTATATATGTATGTATGTATGTATGTATGTATGTATGTATGTATGTATGTATGTATGTATGTATGTATGTATGCATGCATGCATGCATGCATGCATGCATGCATGTACGTGTATGTGTTTGTGTGTGTATGTGTGCGCGCGCGTGCTTGCGTGCAGGTGTGTGTTCGTGCGTGCGTCTGTGCGTGCTTGCAGGCGGGTGTGCGTGCGTACGTGCGTGCTCGCGTGCGTGCTTGCAGGTGTGTGTGTGTGTGTTTCTTTTTTTTTGACAAAGGTCACAGCAGCCATGAAGACAATGTACAGGCGGATGTTGTCTGTGTGAAGGGAAACCTGTGGATATCCTAGAAGATTAAAAAACCCACGCTGGTACAGTCACCTGACCGTCAACAATTCCAACGACCCCTCCCCCCCCCTATACAACTCATACACACAGACACATAGACACACAGACACACAGACACAGACACAGACACACACACCACACACACACACACACACACACACAGACACAGACACACACACACACAGACACGTACGCACGTAAGTGTGGACACACACACACACACACACATTCTCGCAACACGCACACACACGCAGGCACGCACACACACATACATACCACACACACACACACACAAATACACACACACAAATACACACACACATATGCATACACGCGCGCAAGCGCGCGAGCACACACGCGCACATGTACTCACGCAGAGAAGAGAGAGAGAGAGAGAGAGAGAGAGAGAGAGAGAGAGAGAGAGAGAGAGAGAGAGAGAGAGAGAGAGAGAGAGAGAGAGAGAGACAGAGACAGAGACAGAGACAGAGAGAGACAGAGAGAGACAGAGAGAGAGAGAGAGAGACAGACAGACAGACAGAGGGAGACAGACAGACAGACAGACAGACAGAGAAATACATACCCCCCCCCCCCACCGGCACACAAACACATTCCCACACAGTCTGGCCTATCTTGCAACGGTAAATAAAACGTCTTTTCGTCTTTCCCCTGAAATTAAGCTAGTAGACCTGAACCCCAAACCCTTCAGATTAACAGGAGATAGGCAAGAAGCCACACAAACTGCTACAGGAAATTCCTTTCCTTTCCTAGGTAAGCTAGGTAAAGGTAAGAAAAAAAAGTAAAGGCGTCCCATAACCTGTGTGGTCGTAGGGGAGCGAGGCGTCAGAGACCTCAGCTTCTCTAAGGGCCAGCATGTTGAGGGCGGCGCCCATCTCCTCTCCTTCGCTGCATTACCTTCCCTGACCTTAAAGAGAGCAGGTACCCATTTACAGCTGGGTGAACTGTACTATAGCCAAGGCACGCAAATGGCCACCCATCCAATTGGCAACCATGCTCGATGCTGCTTAACCTGGCTGGGGGAATGCGAGTGCTCTGAAGCTGGATCTACGTAAACAAAATCATCACAACATTATCTGAAATATCTCCCCAAGTTGGATCGCCTGGGCAAAAACGGTTGCATACACACACATCTGACCATGGGTGACCTTTGGACCTCTAGCTAGCTGAGGAACGGAAAAAAATCTCTACTGCTGCTGCTGCTGCTGCTGCTACTACTACTACTACTACAACTACACCTACAACAACAACAACAAAAACAACAACAACAACAACTACTACTATACTACTACTACTACTACTACTACTACTACTACTATACTACTACTACTACTACTACTACTACATACAACAACAAAAACAACATCAACAACAACAACAACAACAACAACAACAACAACAACTACTACTACTACTACTACTACTACTACTACTACTACTACTACTACTACTACTACTACTACTACTACTACCACTACTACTACTACTAGACAACATCACTGAATAGATAGCATCACTGAATGGACAACATCACTGAATGGACAACATCCCTGAATGGACAACATCCCTGAATGGACAACATCACTGAATGGACAACATCCCTGAATGGACAACATCACTGAATGGACAACATCCCTGAATGGATAACATCCCTGAATGGACAACATCCCTGGATGGACAACATCACTGAATGGACAACATCCCTCAATGGACAACATCCCTCAATGGACAACATCCCTCAATGGACAATATCAATGAGCTTTTCTGAGACCCAGGCATTGGCACAAGATCGCCACGAATGGAGAAAGCTGATGATCACTCTTGGATTTAATTAAGGGACCTGCATAAAATCGAATCCAATCGATTGGTATAGAGTAGAATAGATTAGAATAGAATAGATTAAGAATGGAATAAAATACAATAGAAGAGAACACAATAGTATAGAAGATAATTCAATATAACACAACACAAAACAATACAACACAATACAACACAATACAAACAATATGAAATAATTCAACACAACACAAGAAGAGCATGTGCATCATTAATGTCAAGAACGAAAAACACCAAACCATCCAAACAAATATTGGCAATCAAAAATGATATAATTCTGATTCGTACTGACTTGAGGTCCCATTTCACATTAACGTGAGAATTTCGTTGTTTTGATGTATAATGAATTGCTGTTCCACTCATTAAGATAATGAT
This sequence comes from Stramonita haemastoma, assembly GCA_030674155.1. Taxonomy (NCBI): domain Eukaryota; kingdom Metazoa; phylum Mollusca; class Gastropoda; order Neogastropoda; family Muricidae; genus Stramonita; species Stramonita haemastoma. Next base: position 11,525 of record JASPKP010002430.1, read on the forward strand.
TATACTCTGAAACCTAATGAACTGTGGTGACCATTAACCAAACACATTAGTTTTTTTGTTTTGTCTGATACATATGTATCTGCTGCTCTAATGATTAACATCATGGTTTTCGTTACAAACAAAATAAATTGCCGTTGTTTTGATAAAGAAAACGTATCATTATAATCAGGCTAAATCCAATTTTGATTCCATATTGTCAAACACGTGGTCATGCGCGAACACACACACACACACACACACACACACACACACACACACACACACACACACACACACACACACACACACACACACACACACACACACACACACACACACACACACACGTACACACACACACACGCAGAGGTACACACGCAGAGGTACACACGCAGAGGTACACACGCAAAGGTACACACACACACACACACACACACACACACACACACACACACACACACACACACACACACACACACACACACACACACACACACACACACGCGCGCGCGCGCGCGCGCGCGCGCGCGCGTGCACAGACGCACTCTCTCTCACATACACATGTGCGCACACGTTAAATCCTGTTCGACTTTTCGTAAGAGTAGGCCATTATAGCCCAGTGGTCAGAACATTGCGCTGGCAATTTGACGACCCGGGTTCGAGTCCAGTCGAGGAGATTTTTCTCCTGGAGTTAACATCAGTGCTGACTCCACTCTCCCCAAAAGTTTTATTTATTTTATTTTATTTTTTAAAATTTTATACCACTTTATGTCACAGCAGATTTCTCTGCGTGAAATTCGGGCTGCTCTCCCCGGGAGAGCGCGTCGCCACAAGTGCAGCGCCTACCCATCATTTTTTTTCCCCCTCAGGGATAGTGTCTAAACACAACACCTGTGTGCATGCTGGTTTTTTATTTATAATTTTGTCATCCGCTCCTACCGGCACACGATGGCCTGCTCTTCCGAAAGGCGGAACGGGATTTTAACGTGTGCGCAAGATGTTCTGCGTGCGTTCACACACGGGACCTCGTTTTATAGTCTCATCCGAATAGTCCTTCGGATGAGACTATAAACTGCGAACGCACGCAGAACATCTTGCGCACACCATAAATCCTGTTCCGCTCTTTGTAAGAGTAGGCCATCGTGTGCCGGTGGGAACAGATGACACTTACAAAACTGCATACACACGGGGACTGGACGTAAAAAAACACGAGTGCTTATTCCATTATCCTCGATACAAAAGAATAAATCAAATCAAATCAAATCAAACGCATACACACGCGCGCGCGCGCGCGGGTGGGGGTGGGGAAATTTCCCCAGCCTTTTCCTATGTAAATAACAGCAGAGCGAGGGAAGGAAAGAGAAAACAACAACATCATCATCATCATCATCATCATCATCATCATCATCATCATCATCATCATCATCATCATCATCATCATCATCGTCATCATCACCATCATCATCATCATCATCATTGTCGTTGTCGTCGTCGTCATCGTCATCGTCACTATTATTACTATTACTATTATTGTTATTGTTATTGTTATTATTACCATTATTATCATTATCACTATTATTATTTCATCCTAGTTGCTAGGTCCTGTCTGTTATAAAATACATCCACTGATCACATCAGAGAGAGAGAGAGAGAGAGAGAGAGAGAGAGAGAGAGAGAGAGAGAGAGAGAGAGAGAGAGAGAGAGAGAGAGAGAGAGAGAGAGAGAGACAGAGACAGAGACAGAGACAGAGAGACAGAGAGACAGAGAGAGAGAGAGATACAGAGAGAGAGAGAGACAGAGAGAGACAGAGAGAGAGAGAGAGAGAGAGAGACAGAGAGAGAAGAGAGAGAGAGAGAGAGAGAGAGAGAGAGAGAGAGAGAGAGAGAGGAGAGAGACAGAGACAGAGAGACACAGAGAGAGACACAGAGACAGAGAGAGAGAGAGACAGACAGACACAGAGAGAGAACTCAAGAACTCAAGAACTCAAGAACTCAAGAATTTAATTGTATAGGCCATTCAACCCGTTACAAATCCATGTATGATTAGATACTTTGAATAGAGCATTATATTAATACAAAAGCATATTTTGAAATCAGCATCAATTACTCGAAGCACATAGCACAATATTTCATGATGACATTATCGGCGTTTGTTGGAATGATAAATAAATCTGCCCAGATCATGGACACACGTATCATCTTGCATTAATCTTTGGAATGCAGTTAGGGATGGATATATACGATATTTTTCTGGATAAATTTTACCCGTAGGTCACTTAGGACATTACAATACAAGAGAAAGTGTAGTTCTGTTTCTATCGCGCTGTGGCAAAAAGTACACTGAAGATCTTGTTCAGAAGTGGCTGTATAGCGCTTTCTGTGCGTCTGTAGGTCTGATATTCCTAGTCTGAATCTGATTAGAATGTCACGAATATGCTTGTTAGGCACCAAGGTAAAGTATGTTTCCATAGATACAGATAATTTAAATGTACGGTACACACTGAATCGAGTGCTATTGTTAATATGTTCATTCCACTTTTGAAAGAAACAATCTACTAATCTTTGTCTAAGCTGTCGTAAGAAAGCTTTATGGTTAGTAACACCTTGGTTTTCCCATACAAATCCAAAACCGGTCTCATATAACATTTTACAAATATGTGATACCCAACACATTTTACCATCATTATGGAGGGACAAAAGCATGTTGTAGGCTTTTCTTGGAAGTCTAGTTTCTTCTAACTCTGTTAAACGCAGCCAATATCTGATCGTAGATATATAGCTAGAAATATATAATGGGTATCGACCAGTTTCACTGTAAACCATGTCATTTGGGGTTCTGGGGCTTACGTTTAACAGTTTTTTCAGAGCAAACGTGTGGACATTCTCCACTGACTTCTGTTGAGACAGGCCCCATATTTCTGCTCCATACAATAGAATTGGTTTAATTTGGGAATCAAAAAGTTTGACAAAAATGTCTGCTGAAAAATCCCCCAGTTTCCATAGAATTCTGAAAATGTTAATTACCCCTTTTCTAGCTTTACATGAGAGCTCACGGACTGCTTTACTGTATGCTATTCTAGTAGAAAGGAACAAGCCCAGGTACTTATAGGATTTTACGATAGATATTTCTTTTCCTTTGTAGAGCCAAACCTCTTTCTTAGCAACATATCCACCATTTCTAAATATTACAATGTTCGATTTATCAAGATTTACATGCAAATCTAGTTTTATGGATTGACTTGCTAGAACATTTAACTGGTTTTGTAAGCCTGAAACACTGTCAGATATCAAAACAATGTCGTCAGCAAATAATAAAATGAAAATTTCTAGTGGATCAGGGTAGAGCTGAATGCCATGTTTTCCATTTTTAATGACATCCTGGGCTAACTCGTTAATGAACAATGAGAATAAAAGAGGGCTAGTTATTTCACCTTGTTTTAAGCCTTTGAAACAGGATATGGCTTCTGATATCTTGGTCCCAAAACGAATCCGGGCTTTTACGGTTGCATACATACTCTGTAATGTTTTCAATATGTTACCATTTACACCATTTTTTTTCAGAATCTGCCAGAGTTTGCTTAAAGAAATAAGGTCGAAAGCCTTCCTAAAGTCAATGAAAGCAACATATAATTTTTTGTTTCTTATGAGCTGTCTTTGGATAATAGCATATAATGTAAAAATATGATCTATTGTGGAATGATCTTTTCGAAAACCTGCTTGTATTTCACCAAGAATATTTCTGTTTTCTACAAAAGTTGATAAACGTTTATTGATTATATAGCTTAGGAGTTTACTACAGATGTTCAATAATGAGATGCCTCTATAGTTATCTGGATTATGAATGTTTCCTTTCTTATGTATGGGGTGGATGATAGCTTCTGTCCAAGATTGTGGGTAAAGTCCAGAGGAAAAAATCTTATTAAACAGATGGACCAGAAAGGATATTATTCTTTTATGATTTATCACTGACTTAAAAATTTCAGGGATAACCCCATCAAGGCCAGCAGCTTTGTTATGTTTCAGATGTTTAATGGACTTAATTATTTCTTCCTCTGTGATCTCTGAGTTTAATTCCATAACATCCTCCGGAATTTGTTCAGAGTCGAATAAGCTTGCACTGCTGTCAATTACTTCTTCCTGTTCCCCTCCCTCCTCCCCAAAAAGCCCCTTAAAGTGTTCTATCCATTGTGCCATATCTATATTGCCTATCTCAGAGGTTTTTCTTTAGAGTTTCTTAATGTGTCCCCAAAACTTTACTGAATCGTTCATACTGTTTACAAGTTCCTCTCTACTTTTTCTTTTGTATTCCTTCTCTTTGGAGGCTAAAAGTTTCTTGTAATTTTTTACGGGTTTTACAGTACGCTACCCTATCCCGTGGAGACTGAGTGCGTAAATACATGCGGAGAGCAGACCGAGTAAACCTTCGCGCATGCACGCACTCCCCATCAAACCATGCACTCCCTTTCTTTCTCCCTCCCCCAAATGTTTTCTTAAAGCAGGAAGCAGCAGATGACAGCATACTAGTGAACATATTACAGAATTATTAATGTTGGAATCAATGAGTAGGTAGGCTTCTTCTAACTTCTGTAGGTTATCAAGTGACTCGAGATTGTTTAGGAAAGTTTCTTGTTTGTCCTGCGACCATACAAGTTTATCAAAACAAACACTTTTATCCCTCGGCTGCTCAATATTGGCATTGCACAAAGCAAAACAGACAATGGGCATATGTTTAGAATCAATTCGTTCATTTACATGCATGTCACAAGGAACTGAACAAAGCGAACAAGAAAATAAAAAGTAATCTATGACACTGTTACCATTATTAGAAATAAATGTAAAGGAGCCATTTCTGTCACCTGCAGTAGAACCATTTAATATATACAGATCAAAACTTGTACACAAACATAGCAAATTTTTTCCGTAACTGTTTTGACTGTGATCTTGTGAATGTCTAAGTGGAACAGTGGACACATCAGTATTGGAAAGAGTTGCAAAACTAAGGGATTCGTCTCGCTCAAAGCAAAATGAATCCCCATCAAAATACCATGGCTGTTTGTTTGCTGTTCGTGCATTCAGATCACCGCATACAATAAACTGTGCATCATCATTATTTTCAACAATATCTAGCATACAACGTTCAAGCATTGAAACACCATCTGTGAAATCGCTGTTGTCATAAAAAGGGCTGTCAGTTGGATTCAGATATGTACATATCATAAAAACATCAGACAACGTACCAAACAGTTTGTTAGACAGTTGCAGAATGATCATGTTGTTATAGGGAAATGAAACATCTTTAACAAAGTTCATAAATTCATTTTTTACAAGAACAATTACCCCTCCACTATTTCTTCCTTGTTTTGAAAATTTCTGTGCTGGAGCATGAAAAGAGGTATAAAAAGAGAATATGTCTGAACAAAAATCTTTCATAAAAGTTTCAGTGAAACAAACAAAATCATACTGTGATACAAAAGATATAAATGAACTGTCTTTTAGTTTTGAGGCCAAGCCTTCCACATTCCAGGCCAGTATTGTACACTGATGTGGGGGCTCACTAACGCTATCTCTCATCGTCCTGAGGTCATGACCTTGACGTCATTTCTTTTTCTTTGAAACCCTTGGCTTTGAAGCTTGTTTCTTGTTTTTGTTTTTGCAGTGGTTAGCACTCATCCAGGTAGTTGGCAGTCTTGCCTGTGTTCTGCGTGTCTGTCTGTCTGTGAAGGTTTGTTGTGAATTGTTGTCACTTAAATTGCATGCACCATTGCTCTGCCGGCCTCCAATGCTCAGTACAGGTGGACTGCTTTGTTGCGGCCGATCTGGGGAATCCCCAGACTGCTGCACTGCACCAAGCGGTGCAGCCGCACTCAGTTCCATCGCATGCACTTCTCCACCCTTGTTACTGTCTCTGGAGCTAGTCGGGGAAGGATGGGGGCCAAACAACAATCCCTGGGTGGATGGGGGAAGGGAGGGAACTGCTGTCGGTGTCAATCCCTGGTTG
>JASPKP010002430.1:20000-23177 GCA_030674155.1 Stramonita haemastoma
TTTCTGTCTGTCTATCTGTTTGTCTGTCTGTCTTTCTTTCGGTCTGTCTGTCTGTCTTTCGGTCTGTCTGTCTCTGCCTCTCCCCCTCCCCCCCGCTCTCTCTCTCTCCCCTCTCCCCCCCTCTCTCCTGTCTGTCTGTCTGTCTGTCTGTCTGTCTGTCTGTCTGTCTGTCTGTCTGTCTGTCTGTCTGTCTGTCTGTTTTCTGTCTCTCTTCTTCTTCTCTCTCTCTCTCTCTCTCTCTCTCTCTCTCTCTCTCTCTCTCTCTCTCTCTCTCTCTCTCTCTCTCTCTCTCTCTCTCTCTCTCTCTCTCTCTCTCTGTGTGTGTGCAAGAACCTTGCATAATTATGTGCGCGTGTGTATTTATATTTTTGAAAGCACGCGCGTGTGTGTGTGTCAGTGTGTATGTGTGTGTGCTGCGTGTGTGTATGTGTGTGTAAACGCGTGCGTGCGTGCGTGCGTGCATACGCGTGCGTGTGTATATGTGTGAATACATGTGTCATACATATACTGCGCCGTTAGCGCAGAAGATAGAAAGAAAAGACAAGACAAGACAATGTCCCTCCGTTAAAAAACAAACAAACAACGTATATAATTATAAACCCACGTCATCCTCTCTTCCAAAACAAAGCCACACACACAATGTCGCCTTCAGCATCACTTGTCAAAGGTGGAGGAAGGAAGGAAGGAAGGAAGAAAGCAGCCACGCTCTTTTCTTCAGGTGCTTAACCTTTCCTCGTTTCACTCTTTCGCCATCATAAACAGTGCCATAGTCAGACGGGAAGATGTCTTTTTTTTGGGGGGTGGGGGTGGGGTTTGGGGGTGGGGGTTGGGGGGTTGGGGTGGGATGGGGTGGCTGGGGGTGGGGGGTGGGGTGGGGGTGGGGGTGGGGGAGGAGGCTGACTTCAGCGTAACTCTGAAAATGTTACAGCGGCGTGACAATGAGAAGTGTTGACCTTCTCATGAATGGGGCCAGCTTTGTTTTTTTGTTTCTCGTTTTTTGTTGTTGTTTCTGTTGTTGTTGTATTTTGTTGGTATCGTGGCGGTGGTGGTGTAACTGCGTTGATTGTATTGTATTGTATTGTATTGTGTTGTATTGTGTTTGTACTGGGTTCACATCACATTGCTTTTGTGCTTGATTCTTCTGTTTTGTTGTCTTTTGTTTTGTTTTGTTTTGTTTTGTTGTGCGGGGTTTGGTGTGATTGTTTGTTTATTGGTTGGAGGCGAAAATGCGTGGTAGTCAGAGACTTGGAATGACTAGGTCATCTGAAGGTCAGTGGGTGGGTAGGGAGGGAGTGGGGGGGGGGGGGGGTTGCATTGCTGGTAAAGAACTCGGCTGATTGGATGTTTCCACGGCGTAAAACCTCGGTTCTTGATTCCAGCTCCTTTCTCCTGCAGTACTTGCGTGTCTGTGGATGGATGTCACGGATAATATATGAATACTTTTTGTTTAGAAGTATAGGAAAAGGTCTGCCTGAAACTGTGGTATCCAATTGTACAGTTTTATGTGACAGTGTTTACTTGTAGATTGTTTTTTAGCTATGCTTATGACCCATATAAATTCTCCATATTTTGGAGATGCTAAAGTATTCATATTTGTATCTGTAGTCGTATTCAGTGTTTGGAATCTGGGTGGGTAGCGAATGGACAGGCCTAGAACTAAAAATAAAAAACTCGGAGAAAGGCAGAACAGAGAGAGGAATGGAGGGAACTGGTTGTCAAGACTTCGGGGGTGCCCCCACGGTCACCAGACTAAGGGATAGCTAGCTAGCTAGCTAGCTAGCTAGATAGACAGATAGAACGATAGAACGATAGAACGATAGAACGATAGATAAATAGATAGATAGACAGACAGACAGACAGACAGACAGACAGACAGATAGATAGATAGATAGGTAGGTAGGTAGATAGATAGATAGATAGATAGATAGATAGATAGATAGATAGATAGATAGATAGATAGATAGATAGAATCTTTGTGGACAAATCCACACTGACTTTACCAGTTAGGTATTTATTCTCTGGGTTTGGGGGATGGGGACTTTTGACGACTGTCTAGTCAGTCTGTTGTGATGTTCACTTCGAGAGCAGGGGCTGTTACATCAGGAAAAATGAGACAAAAAACACAACCAGGATTTCCAGGGCTGGCTCTGAGAAGTTTTCATAATGTTTTAGTTTGGGTCGCACAATTACGTAGCTCGATAGACATGGGTTACCTAGGCTCTCAGGGTAACAGTGGGACAAAAGCGATTGTGACATGGGAATTTCCTCTTTTTTCCTGTACGTGTGTGTGTGTGTGTGTGTGTGTTGTGTGTGTGTGTGTGTGTGTGTGTGTGTGTTGTGTGTGTGTGTGTGTGTGTGTGTGTGTGTGTGTGTGTGTGTTAGTTAGTGTGTGTGTGTGTGTGTGTGTGTATGTGTGTGTGTGTGTGTTTGTGTGTGTGTGTGTATGTGTGTTAGTGTGTATATGTTTGTGTATATGTGTGTGTTGTGTGTGTGTGTGTTAGTGTGTGTTAGTGTGTGTTAGTGTGTGTGTGTGTTAGTGTGTGTTAGTGTGTGTTAGTGTTAGTGTGTATGTGTGTGTATGTGTGTGTGTATGTGTGTGTATGTTTGTGTATATGTGTGTGTGTATGTGTGTGTATGTTTGTGTATATGTGTGTGTGTATGTGTGTGTATGTGTGTGTATGTGTGTGTATGTGTGTGTATATGTGTGTGTATGTGTGTGTATGTGTGTGTGTATGTGTGTGTGTGTATGTGTGTGTGTGTGTGTGTGTGTGTGTGTGTGTGTGTGTGTGTGTGTGTGTGTTGTGTGTGTGTGTCAGGGTTTGTACTGGGTGAACTCCAATTCCCTGAAGCTGTCGTCTTCCCTGTTCTATGATTTAGAGAATGTTGTTCTGGATGTGCTCTCTCACTCTGACGTTTTTTTTTTTCTTTTTGGTTTTAGTTTCCTTCTTGTTTTTTTCTTCTTTTTTTTTTTCTCCTACAGAAAAGCGGTATTGTCTCTGGATATAGGTCCCCTCTCCTGTCTGTCTGTCTGTCTGTCTGTCTGTCTGTCTGTCTGCATGTATGTATGTATGTATGTGTGTGTGTATGTATGGGATGTATTTTATGTATGTATGTATGTAATGTATGTATGTATGTATGTATGTATGTATGTATGTATGTATGTATGTATGTATGTAT